>CM016618.1:15907191-16145893 GCA_005393395.2 Gossypium australe | reverse complement strand
TAGTCTACTCAAACACATATATAAGACTTAAGGCTACTAAACAAACCTGTGAAGTAAGTCACCGAGTTAAGGTGTGGCAACCACTGTACGCATGTCGAGGATTGGTATTCAGTAAGAGCTTGGTATTTAAGCAGTCCTAGCGACTCACCTCCTCTTTACTCGAATCCTACCTGGTGCGTAGCTACGGTTCACCTTAACCAAGAAGACTTGTTCATAGGCTAAACCAAGTATTAAAACCCGAAAGGGATTAGCCTTACTGTTTTAAAACCCTTAGTTTTAAAATTTTCAAACTTACCCCTTTGGTTTGTAAACCCTAAATCTGATTTTGAAAGACGTTTTCTCGATTTACCAAAATTTCCAAAATGCCCCTAGTGGCAAAATTACAAAAATGCCCTTATATTGTAAAATTACGGTACTACCCTCAACTTCTGTTAAAATGATTTTACTTTGCAAAATACCAAAATCTCGAAATTTCAAAATGTTAAGATACTTTGGTATGGGGAAATTACAAAAATACCCCTGTGTTAAAAAATTACTAAAATGCCCCTGACTTTCAAGATTTCCAGTTTAACTCCAATTTTAATAAAATTTCCCTACTTTGCAAAAGTATACAAAAACGCTATTTTCAAGATACCCTGATTTGAAAATTTACAAAATTACCCCTGATGAACAAAATTACCAAAATGCCCTTGGTTTCTCAATTTTCATAATTCCCTCGATTTTTACTAAAATGTTTCTACTTTACAAAAATACTGAAAACTTCTGTTTTACAAATATCGAGATATTCTGATTTGGGAAACTTATGAAAATACCTTTAACTTCCAAAATTACTGAAATAACCCCGATTTCTGAAATTTTTGCAACACATTTGGTTTGAAAAATAAATTTTTCAAGATGACCCCTGAGATTTTGTAAACTTTGAAATATCTTTAATTTGAAAACTATTTTCAAATTGACCCTGAGTTATTACCGAAATACCCCTATAAGAAAATGACGAAATTACCCCTGGGTTGGGAATGCTCAAGAAAGTGACATGGATGAATGAATGTGTCTTTAGTGAAGTATGTGAATGTTTGAATTAGAACAGAGAACTTGAGATGAAACTTTGATTGCTCGAAAGAACGACTTCCAGAAACTTCTGTTCATAAAATTTGCTCGTGGATAAAACAGTGGAACAAAATTTCTAATGTATAAAACTTTTAATCAGATTAAATCGCGACGCTAGATATGAGTTCTAAGGGACGTGGTTGTCGCGGACGTGGTCAAGGTGGAATGACAGCTTTATTAAGATTAGAGTGCGCAGCAAGAGCGTAGTGTGGTAGGTTAGGATGTGCGACTGTTAGTTAGTTGGAAATTTCGAGGACGAAATTTCTTTAAGGAGGGTAGATTTGTAACATCCCAAAATTGGGCCTAGGAGAATTGAGCCCAATGGGCCTTAGGCGTAGTAGCGTTTAAATTTTTGGAGGACAAGAGATCGGCTTAAATGCTAGTTAGACCTATTGGATAAGTGATTTTGGAAGGTTAGAGGGCTTCTATGAAGTCCCGGGATCAAATATTGGCTTTGGGGAAATTTTGGTTTTAGGTGAAAAAAACCCTGGAAGTTGGCAGATAGGCCTTAAGAATAAAATATGGAGAAAAATAACACAAGTGGAGTGTGTGGTGTAGTGGCAAAGTGACGCCACTTAAGAGATAAGGGGATGACGTCACAAGGAAGGAAGGAGGTCTAAGGTTCAAGTCTTGGCTTTTGCATTTTGGTTTCTTTTTGCTTGGACCTTAGAATTTGGCCCATAGTTTATATTTAGTTGCGCATGGTTTAAGACACAAGAGGAGCTTGTGGTAAAGTGGCTAGCGGCGTGGATTATGTTGCAAGGGAGCCTGGGTTTGAATCTCATGACAAGCAATGGAGTATTTATTTTGCGGATTGGACGGCAAGAGTTTCAGTTGAATTTAAACTCTACTGACGAAGGGATCCCACATCGGAAAGACACAAAGAATGAAGGTGAAGAGCTAGCTATATAAAGAGCATTCCAGGAGGAGAGTTAACACATCTTGGAGGACGTTTGGGCACAAGAGTGGTCAGAGCGCGGATTAGCCCAGAGTCCTATCAGGTGTGTAACTCTCTCTACTCTAGTTGTAGAGCGGCAAATGCCGAAGTGCCGGTCACGGTAATAGTAGCCACACGAGTGTGCAAGTGCACGTGTGGGGCTTCGACGCGATAGTTGAGGCCATCAATAGTATTCTTGTGGGTTGGGGCTGCTTGGGCCTCGATGGGCCTGTGGGCCAATATGAGTAAATTGTATGATTGGTTAGTATATGTTGAACTAGACTAGGTGGAAGTTATATACGTGGCTAGATTCGTGCTAGGTGGGCCACACGAGCGTGTGGGCCCGGATGGGCCGAAATCGGATTTTAGGCCCAATTGTCCGGTACGACCGGAAATGGTAGCTGAGTCGCTAGTGGCAACATTAGGCCTTCGAAAAGGCCATTGCAGGTGCGAATTTACGAAAACACCCTTGGTGGGTAAATTACGAAAATACCCTTGGTAGGTAAAATTACGATTATACCCTTAGAGGTTGATTAGCATGATTATGTTGTTTAGTTTTGGCCGATTGTAGGGGAAGGCTTGATCTCGCATATCTCGGGTTGTGGCTAGTGCTCGAAAAGTGTTAAGGAAGGGGGATCTAGTGCGTTAGATCTTGATCTACGGGATTTGATAGTCGCATTAGTAACCAGGTGTGTAAACTAACACACTTCTTACTTTGTATATGTTTGATAAACTGATTGATTGGTAAAACTGAAACAGTATGGTTGAGTGATATGATACCCTATGGGGTATGTGCACGGATTCAGGTAAGTCCGTTTCATTATGAGTACTGTTATTGATACATGATGTCATGATTTATGATGTATGTGCTATGAGATGCAACGTTAAACATGTTTGCATGATTTGAATACTATACATGAGTTGGTATGATGATGGGTGATATGAGAGGAAGGGGAAGTGATATTCGTGTCGACGGACACCAGTGGTTTGGTACCACATTGTGACTACGGTCACCAGAGGTTTGGCACCTCATAGCGTCTCGTCCCAGTGGCTTAGCACCACAGTGGGTTGGCCCCACAGTTTACATTATGGGATTGACGCCAGTGATTTGGTATCACACGATGGGTTGGCCCCATCACTTGATTCGTGACTTCGGTCACCAGTGATTTGGTATCACATTTGTGTCTTTGGGACACCAGTGGTTTGGCACCACAAGTATTAACGGATATTGTGACTTTAAGTCACCAGTGGTTTGGCACCACCAGTGGTTTGGTACCACACGGGGTAGAGAAAGGTGTTTGGAAGGCTAGGCTGGGTGCATATCGTAACTTGTACATGTTAAACCTGTTTATGATTGGTGTATGATGTTTTACTAAACCGGGAAAAAGGGCTACACACTGAGTCTTGGTGACTCACCTTTTTCCTTTAACATTTTCAGGTGATGCGTAAAGATGGACCGGGTTCGGAGAGGACACAAGGTGGCCCATGCAGAAGAAGATATTTGGATTATTTTAAGCATTTTTAATATTGAGTATTTTGTTTTAAGTATGGGTTGTAATAAGGGCCTTACTATTATTTTGGTATTATTCAAATTATGGCTTGATTAAACTGAACCACTATGTGAAGAGGATTTTATCTTAGCAACCTGCTTATTCAAAATAGTATTTAATAAAGTTTAAATTCAGACAATTTTATAACACTAAGGTTTTTCATATTACTTTAAATGGACATGGTTTTCAAAAGTTAACAAACTTTCATGATTATTCTAAGTCAAAAAGATTTTCAACCATCTTTCCGCAGTGACATAACCAGATCCGGTCAAGGCTCGTGGGCCGGGTTTGGGGGTGTTACAGCCATCATCACCGGAGAAACAAATCCGGGATAGTTAGTTATTGATATGTGTTTTAAAGTGTCAAGCGATGCTTGAGGGTGGATAGGTTGGATGGATGGGAATTTAAAATCATAATTGCATTGCATCATGAATTTATTCTATACATGTATCGGTTTACTTAATGATCCCTACATTTTGCTTAATTTGCTATGTTGCTATAAATTGAATACTTCACTGCTTGTACGATTATATATAATGATTTAAAAATTAGACTCACACTGAGTTGATAAGCTCACTCCTCCTTTCTTTACCTCTCAGGTAACACAAAAAACTAGTACTCGGATTAGCAGTTTTTTAAAGAAATCTCGGATTAGCAGTTTGTTTTTCTTATTATTATTTTAAAGTTTCTGTCACTTCCTGTAAATGGGGTTAGAAAAATCAAGGGCTGCTAGTTGAGTCCGTGGGTGTGATTAGACTTTTAAAATTATTTATGTGTCTTAGGGACAAAATGAGCCTATTAGTTCAATGCACCTAACCATTAGGTCATGTGTTCGAATCTCTACGCGCTCAATCAGGGATTATTCTTTTTATTATTTTTCCGCTGTGTAGCTAAGTGGTTGAATTTAATTAAAATTAAGTTTAAATGTGTTTGATAGGGGGTTAGTTTTGGTTTATTGGGAATTCTAATTTTAGAAAAAAAAATCCCCAAATCCTCTCATGTTTTCTTCCCATTCCTTCTCACGTCTCTCTCTTTCATATTTTTGTTTTTCCCGATTTCAAATTTTTTTACCCTTTTTGCTGTTGTATTCCCTTTGCCACCAATTTTCTTCTTCAATTCTTCTTTGATTCTTTAGTTTTCTTTTGTTTCGCTGTTAGGATATTTAAAATTTAGTAATCATGTGTTGTCCCTCTGGTCTTGATCGTTCTTTAGTATTTTCATTCAACAAGGTGTTGAAACGGGTGTAGTTTAAGTGTCGTCTCTTTGAGTTTTAAATCGGATTCGTTGATTCTTTTGTATGGTTAGTGATGTGTCGTTGAGTCAAAATTAAAACCTAACATTTTAATTAGATGGAGAATTTTGGGATAATCAAAGCCGATGATTATTCCAAGCACAAAGCAAATTCCATAGAGTTTTGAACACCTCCATAGCGAGACAACTTGCTCGGGAGGACTGTTGACAAACACAAACGATATTGATGGAAGAATCGTCAGTGCTGGTTCACCGCCGTTACTGCCGCGAGGACTGCAGAGGATTTCTGACAAGAAAATAAGGGGATCTTGATTTTGCGTCCTTTGAGAAGGAACGAACCAGATTCTATAATCCCTCCATTTTTTAACTCAGCTTGTAATCCTTCCATTGCAGATGTTGAATTGTCAAAACCCTAAATCCCTTTTTTTTGAATAACCTAAAATCTCTTTTAAAATCGAGTTGGAAAAAATTATTGATGTGACATAAAATAATTTGATAGAACCATATATGAGGTGATAAGAAGGGTCCATAAAATAATTTTTCATAAACAATTACACGTAAATCTAATTACTAGACGATTTCCCAAATACTACTTATATGTTTAATTGGTTATGAAATACGAATTCATTAATTATAACTAATTAGTTGTCTTTGAAAATATTTTTCTAATATTTTGTAATATAGCTCACATAAAGTAAAATTAAATAAATAGTAGTTTGCCTAAAACATTATAGTAGTATATTTTGTGGAATAAAATCAAAATAATGAAATAACAAATCTTGTCATAGTAATTAAATTATAAGTTAAAAGTACTAAATAAAGCATTTTATTATTTAAGTTTAATAATAATCATATAAGTTAAAATTAATATAGTTGAAAAAAAAAGCTAGTAAATTAAAATTTGGTATGATATAAAAATTGTTGGGCAATAATTTAATATCTATTAAGGCTTAAAACATAAAACCTAGAAATTTGAAGGACTAAAATTGAAATATAGCCATTAATTCTTTTAAAAAATCCATTTGAGTACATTTTTAACCTAATAAAAAATTAAGATACAAAGTGAAATGTCAATTATTTCATGCAAAGGGCCACTATTTTCAAATACTAATTAAATATTTTAAATAAAATGTTATTCATTAATAAAACAAACCCCATAAAGGCAACCAAAGTTAAATTTAAAAATAACATAAGACACATGTAAAAACACAATGTAGATCAAAACAAAAAAATAATATGCTATTTAGTATATTTATTGGAAAAAGTGAAGTTTTTTTCAAGATGAAATAATTCGAAAAGTTAGGGAGTGGATTTATGACCCATAGGATATTCAGGTTGAAGTTGTCAGCTACTTTCAGAAGTTGTATGGGGAATTGCCGACATCGATGAGAGGTTTTCCATTTAGCTCATTCCCACAGCTTGATCAAAGTGAGCAGGACTTTCTGGCGTAAAATAGTATTGGATAAGGAAATTAAGATTGCTCTTTTCGATATGGCTCATTTGAAGGTTCCGGGTAGTGATGATTTTCATGCTTTCTTTTTCCAAAATCAGTGAGTAGTTGTTGGAAAAACTATTTGTGAATGGGTAAAGATGGTGTTTGATGGTGGAATTATTGATCCAAGTTTGAATAATACTTTTATTGTCCTAATCCCTAAGGTCTTTAATCCGGAGAATATAACAAAATTTTGACCTATAAGTCTTTGTTTAGTCTTATACAAGTTGATTATGAAGATCATAACTAATTGGTTCAAGATGGTCTTTCCTAAAATCATTGAGCAAGAGCAAGTTGCCTTTATTGCGAGAAGAACATTTCTGATAATGTCATAATAGTGTAGGAAGTTATGTAACACCTTTCACCTGCATTTGATGCCGGAATAGGGTTACGAGGTATTACCGAACTTACATCACAAATAAACATATATTTCGAGTCATAAATTTTCAACCAAATTAAAACCATTTATATTCCATCATAAAGTCCCTAATACGAGCCTGCGAGGCCCAAAACATGCGTTAGAAGTGGTTTGGGACTAAACCGATAACTCAAGAAATTTTTATGAAACTTAGAAAATTTTTCAGCATATAGGGGCCACACGCCTGTGTGGGCAGGCCGTGTGCTCACACACGCACGTGTCCCTAACCCGTGTAACTCTCTGACTTGCAAGGCATGAACAAATTGAAGTCACACAGCCAAGTCACACGCTCGTGTGCTAGGCCGTGTGGTTAATTTAATTGTCATAAAATAGGTGTAGACTTCACAGGTTATCCATTCAATGGGAGGGAAATAGAATAAGAGGCGTTGGATGACTGTCAAAGTTGATTTGGAAAAAGCATATGACAGGGTTCGATGGGATTTCATTGATGTTTCCCTCCAATCAACAGGTATACCGAAATACCTTAGAAGGGTAATCATGTCAACTATTTCAAATTCCACTATGCAGATTTTGTGGAATGGAGTCCTTATGAAAAGGTTTAAGCCTGCTAACTCTAAAATATAGAGATTTTTTCAATTTTAAGCTCATATTTCATGGAAATTTCGAGTGATTTCTTACTAATTTTCACAATTTTACCTATAATTCTATTTTATTAAATTAGTATTAGGAATTTTGTTATTTTTACCATTACTATGCTAAACTCGTGATTTTTCATCTATTAGGTGTTTAATGAAGACAGAGGATAGAAATAATGAAAGTTGATAGATAAAGACTTAATGCCACAATATCAGTCCAACGGTTTAGGCCCTAAGATTAGGGAAGGGCAAATTCAGGTTTGTTAGTATTGTCAGAGGCACCATCCGGGCGAGTGTTGGAGAAGGATGGGTGCTTGTTTGATATGTCGCTCGATGAAGCATAAGATTAGGGATTGTCCTCGTCGACAGGATCAGGTGCAAGCTCCAATTCAAAATCAAGGCCTAGCTGGAGGTCAAAATTAGAGAGGTAATCTAGGTGCTCAGAGGGGTCGTAATCAGAATCGAAATGGGAATGGTAATTGGGGTCAGAGAACACCAGCTCAAGGTGCGAATTGAGCTAAGGCAAGACAACTTGCTTTGGTTTACGTAGCTAGGCACCGAGAAGATAGAGATGCGGCTGACGTCATAACAAGTGCCTTTATTTACTATTTACTCAGTACCTTATTTTGCTTTGATTAATATAGGATATACCCATTCATATGTTGCTTGTAATGTGGTCATAAAATTGGGAATTAGGGCAAAAGAAATCGAAAACACTGTAGTTAGTCCCTTAGGATCCTCCATACTTGTTAATAGAGTTTATAAAAGATGCCCTTTAGAGGTTCAATGAGAGGTGTTTCTTGCTGATTTGATGGAGCTTCCTTTCAATGAATTCGATTTGATTTTGAAGATGGACTGATTAGTTGAGCATCAACTTCGATTGGATTTTGCATTGAAGAGGGCTGGGTGATTTTGGTGGTTGAGTCTGGGAAATAAGTTATCATGGTAGGGGAATGTCAGAGTTATCTATGTAACACCCCTTACCCGAGACTGTTGCCGGAGTCGAGCACGAGGCATTACTAGACTTAACTTACTAGTTCGGGGCATAAAAATTAAAATTGTCCATCTGCGTCATGTTCACTAAATCAATTATAACTTGAGTTACAAACTCGAAATCTAGATCTGTAAATTTTCCTTGAAACTAGACTCATATATCTTCTTACTGTAATTTTTCCAGAATTTTTGGTGTGGCCAATTAGTACAATTTATTAGTTAAAGTCTCCCCTATTACACAGTTCGATAGTTCTGACCTCTCTTCACTAAAAATCAATTATCTTATAATATACAACTCTTTTTCCTACACATTTTTTTTATATAAAAATAGACTCAATAAGCTTTAATTCTATATCTCATGCACAACCTAGTTTCATTCCTACTATTTTTGGTGATTTTTCAAAATCACATCACTGCTGCTGTCCAACTATTCCTCTGCATATAATTACATAATTTCTTTAAAATAACTATCAACTAGGCATTTCATAACATCCAAAACATGTTTTTAATTAACCATTTTGATGGCTAATCATTACCAAGCATTTACAAGCTAATATTAAGCCATATCATAAGGTCATACACACAAAATGGCTAAGTCCCTATACATGCTATAACTTAAAACGTTCGAGTCACAAAATACCAATATAATCCTTTGATAGTGTGTAATGATCTCCGACGTCCTTTCGATCCCCGAGTTGGCTTGTAATATTATAAAAAAAAAATAAAGAATGGGAGTAAGCATAAAACTTAGTAAGTTTACATGTAAATAGATAACAACATTCTTAATGAATTATCTTATCCTTTTCTTATCAAGATCACTTAAGTTTTTAACTCAATATACTTAAACTTGTATTCTTACCTGTACCTTTAAACATGAATTTGTCTTACCTTACCTTTTTAGCTTGAACTTGTCTTACCTTTACTTTGGTATCCTCTTTGAATTTTCCCGTTGAACCACTTGGAATACTAAGGATACGCGGGTACCTTTCCTTATGAAACTTAACCATTGCCATGTCTTGACATTGTCTTACGTGGTATCCTTACCTTGTGAACTCACCAATGCCATGCCTTGGCATGGTCTAACATGGGACCTTTGCCTTATAGTAACTTATCAATGCCATATCTTGACATGGTCTTACATGATTTCCTTAAACCCTAATGTCATGACATTTGTATCCTACACATTCCTAAGGTTCAACCGGAACTTTCTGAGATAGCTTTTCTGTCAATTCATACTTGGGTCTTTAAATAATAAATTTATAGAATAAATATGTAAATGCTGGAATTTAAGAGTGTTAGATGTAAAATAACAGAACATTGCATTTATTTACTGCAAACTTACCTCGAAATAAAATACAATAAATGTCGTGACCATTTTTTTGATGGAACAGTGGACGACGCGGTCGACTCAATTTTTGAAAAAGAAAAGGAAGGGAGTCGCCACCGATCATTATTTGGGTGTGATCGGATCACCTTTGTTTTAATAAAAAATTTCGATTTATTAAAACGAAGCTTTTGGTCTACGAAAATTTGAAAAAAATGGGTTCGGAAGTCAATTACGTGCGAGGAAGGATTAGCACCCTCGACACGCCCGAAATCGGTACCAAATTGATTGATCGATGTCCTATTGTTGAAGAACTTGAAATGATTTGGAAATACAATGCTTTTTTTATTTTCAAAATTCGAAAGAATTGATATTAGGGCTCCCTTATTTTCGAAGAGGTAAAACATCATGTCCAGTAAGTTAGGGCACGATACTTTAGACTCCCGAGGCTAAGCTCGCCTTTTAAAACTCGGTTTTATCTGAAGAGGATCTTCCGTCATTTGTCAAACGAAAAATCGGAACCCAGTAAGTTAGGGCTTGTTTCCTCGAAAAATCCAAATTAGGAATATTGCCTCTATATTAGAAAAAAGGGACTTGTCTCGAAATATCTAGATGTCGAGTCCAGTAAGTTAGGGCGCGACATCTCGAATATCTGCGATCAAGTGTTTTATTTAAAATTTAAATCGTGATTTCGAAAAGGACAACCCGTTGTTTAGCTTTAAACGAGAAGAAACCGGGACCCAGTAAGTTAGGGCTCGATTTGCTCGAATTGCTAAAACGGAATATTGATCGTTATGAAGATTGAGGTATTGAAAAATTTAGTGGGACGACGATGAGAGTAGTGATGATAGTAAAAATATTTTAGAAATAAATAATGAGATATATGCAAGAATAAACAAAAAATGTATATACCTATATATGTGTATATTAAAAACTATGATATAACTATAGTGTTAATGAAGATATTAGGTAGTAGTAATAAGGCAATAATAATAATAGAAAATAAATAAAATAAGGGTGATAATAAAACTAACATTTATAATATATAATACATGAATAGTAATGAAAATAATAAAACCGTTGAAAAGAAAGAATAAGATGATAGTAATATTAATTAAGAAATAATGATAAAATATATACATAAAAGGCCAAACGAAGCAAAGAAATATATATGTATAACAAAAAATTATGATATAATAATAGTAATGATGATGGTATTTAATAAAAATAATAGCAATGAATAATAATATAATACTAGTAATACTAATAAAATAAATAGATAAAATAGTAACCTAATATAAGCACGTAAAATGTACACATATGTAAAATATAATAAAATAATAATAGTAATACTAATAACCATAATATAATGTGGTAATAATAAAATAATAATAATAACAATATAGTAATAAGAGTAATATAACAAAATGAAGGTAAATATATAAAAAATAGTAGAACAATGATAATGATAATGGTAGAAATAAAAGTGGAATAGTGAATGATGATAAAAACAACATTAATAATAATAATAAATAATAAAATGATAATAAGATTAATCATAGTAGTAATTAAGAGGTAAATAAAATATGTATACAAGGGAATAAACAAAATATATGTATAAAACTCTAATATAATAATAGTAAACGAATATAATAAACAAATATATACAATAGAATAATTAAAAATGGGTTAAATTGTATTAAAAACAGAAGTCTTTGGGGTCGAATTGTAAATAGAACAGAGGTTCGGGGCTAGATTAGAAGTGAAATAAAGAGATTGGGGTCCATTTGAAATGCGCATAAAAGGTAAGGGGGCCGGAGAGGCAATTTTCCTTTTTGTTAAACGCAGCGTTCGAAGGAGGGACCACATCGCAAACCGCGCGAAACCCTTGGGGCCAAATTAAAACAATAGAAAACTTGATTTTAAAGTGTAAAAACTCGAAAGGACCGGATTCGCAATTAGCCCGCTTAGTGAAAACACGCGGATCCTTCAGTCGGGTCGGGTCAACGCGCGGATCCTGGGTTAAAACGACGTCGTTTTGGGCTTAAAGGCCAGCCCCCAAAACGACGTCGTTTCAAGGGGCTATATAAGGTGGAAAATGTTGAAAAAAAATCATTTCTGACTTGTTTTTTTAAAAAAAACTTGCTTTCTCTCTGTTTGTGCAGGCCCGAGAGAAGGAGAGAGAGGGGGGTTGCTCCGGTCATCGCTCGCCGCGCCGTCGCTCCGGCCACCGCACACGGTGGCCGGAAAAGGTAAAAATGTGTATTTTTTTATATATTTTTTAGACTAATGTTTATATACATATGTATACCGAAAAGAAAAATGGAATGTTTCGAAATTAAAAAAGATTACCTTCTCTTTGGCCTCTGTTTTTAGTAGCTTTTAATATTTTTATATGCACTCTTGCTTGGATCTCTGTATTTGGGTTTGAAATTTCTCAAGTATGTTTCTGTTACTTTTTGAATCTCATTTCTTATTGCCAAAAAAAAGACCCCTTTTTACAACTGTTAGAATCGGCTTTTATAGCCTTCTATTTTACAACTGGTCTCTGTCTTGTCCTTTCTTGTTTAATGTTTTACAGGTGCTCGGTGCGCAAGTTGCTGGCGGTGGAGACCAGTGGCGTAGGCGGTGGACAAGACTGGTGACAGGGGTCAGAAACGGCGCAGGGGTTAGGCAGACTTTTAGGGTTTCTTTTTTCATTTTCTGATTAGGCTAGTTGGGTTAGGGTTTTAATTTTGGGTCTGGTTTTGTAACCGAGTTTGGGGCTTAGATTTGGGTTTTATTTTGGTTTAGTTTTTTGGTTTGGGTTGGCACTGAAATGGGCCCGGGCAATTTGGGCTTTGTACAGCTGCCCATCTTTGCTCATTGTCGTGTAACGAGGATGGAGCAAAGACTTAAAGAAGCCCAATGTTGCCCGGCCTTGCCGAGTCTTTGACTTTTTAGGTGCTATTCTTCAAGTAGCCTCATTTTGGTCCTCCACCTCTTGTTGCTTTAATCCACTTTACTGTAGCCTTGAAAAATGAGATTTGTAATGATCTACTCTATTGCGACTTCGGAGAGATATAAAGACGAAAGTGCTTTTGATCTGCTTTCTGCAACTTCAGGAAGGTCAAAATCTGCTATTTTCAATCTGATTCCTGCAAATTCAGGGATCACTAGATTGATGTCTTCGACCTGCTCCGCTGCAAACTCAGGGAGACAAGATCCGTTCTTCAATCTGCTCTTGCAACGTCAGGATTGCCAGATTCGCTATCTTCGATCTGCTCCACTGCAAACTCAGGGAGATAAGATCTGCTATCTTCAATCTGCTCCTGCAACATCAGGATTGCCAGATTTGCCCTCTTCGATCTACTCTACTGCAAACTCAGGGAGATAAGATCTGTTCTTCAATCTGCTCCTGCAGCATCAGGATTGCCAGATTTGTTATCTTCGATCTGCTCCACTGCAAACTCAGGGAGATAAGATCTGCTATCTTCAATCTGCTCCTGCAACATCAGGATTGCCAGATTTGCCCTCTTCGATCTACTCTACTGCAAACTCAGGGAGATAAGATCTGTTCTTCAATCTGCTCCTGCAGCATCAGGATTGCCAGATTTGTTATCTTCGATCTGCTCCACTGCAAACTCAGGGAGATAAGATCTGCTATCTTCAATCTGCTCCTGCAACATCAGGATTGCCAGATTTGTTATCTTCGATCTGCTCCACTGCAAACTCAGGGAGATAAGATCTGTTCTTCAATCTGCTCCTGCAACATCAGGATTGCCAGATTTGTTATCTTCGATCTGCTCCACTGCAAACTTAGGGAGATAAGATCTGCTATCCTCAATCTGCTCCTGCAACATCAGGATTGCCAGATTTGTTATCTTCGATCTGCTCCACTGCAAACTCAGGGAGATAAGATTTGCTATCCTCAATCTGCTCCTGCAACATCAGGATTGCCAGATTTGCTATCTGATATGCTTCCTTCAACTTCAGGAATATCAAACCTGCTGTATTCAATCTGATTCCTGCAATCTCAGGGGTCACCAGACTGGTATCTCCGATCGTATCCTTTTGAGGACACAACCTGCAGAATGAGTACATGCTTATGCCTAATGATTGGGATGCCATGAGTATGATGAGTCAGAATGTTATGAGTATGATTCCTATTCAAGGTGTCTATCACTCATTTATCCGTCAAGGTTTTGTATCTGCTTTTCTTGCAGTAACATTTCTTGCTCAAGTAGCTTGCCCCTGTGGAGATTTTAGGGCTCATTCCTTTTAGGCCTCGGGATACGGGAAATCATTGACTTTCAACCACCCCTCAAGAATCACAACTTCCACAGTAATTTTCGAGTCTCGCTGTCAAAATTTTTACCTGTCGTGCCATTTTCTGGACGACTAAGTGATATCGTGCATCTCTGTCACAATTACTTAGTTGGACAAGGAATTTGAAGAGATAGTCTCCGTTAAGACTCTTTTCTTTTTTTCAAATGTCTTTAGTCTGTGTACGTGGAATTTCTCAACAATTGTCCTGTTTCGGGTTCTTGTTTTAATCAGAGATTTCTAGAGTAATATGTAGAACTTTCTTTTTATGAAATTATTAGTTCATCAATTATTGTTTTAATGCAACATGTTTATGAATGGTGGGTAACAGTAAGTCGATTTCAAAAAGAGTTAAAATGAAACGAAGAAAATAGTCGGGAACATATCCTTCCTTGAGAAAAAGAATTCGACAATAGTACAATGGGCAGGACATCCATCGGATACTCTAGACATTGCCGATTAAACTTCCATATAGGTTTCATGAAGACTACTTAGAGCTTTAGCACGTGTTTAGAAGACTCAAAGTACTTTGTTGATGCCCCAATATGCAACGTGCTTCCTCTTTCGCTGATTATAGTGCTGCAAGATCGCCACGTGTCTATTCAAAACTCGAGCCGCCCTTTTTCGGGTTTTCAACTCAAGAGTCCTTTGGTCTCAAGGCGCCCTTTGCGAGTTTTCACCTTGGCCTCTCCGTTTTTTTTTTTGAAGTCTCAAAGTGCCCTTTGCGGGTTTTCACCTTGGCTTCTTTCATTTCAAGCAAAGTATCTTTTAACCGAATCTGAGTTCACGGGATTGGGCAAGCTTTTCCCGTCCATCTCAGTCAGAATCAGTGCACCTCCCGAGAAAGCTTTCTTTACCACATACGGTCCTTCTCAGTTCGGCATCCATTTTCCTCTGTAATCCTTTTGTATGGGAAGGATCTTTTTCAACACGAGGTCCCCCTCGTGAAATTCTCTTGGGCCAACCTTTTTGTTATAAGCTCGCATCATTCATTTTTGGTACATCTGACCGTGACGAATAGCCCTCAATCTCTTTTCTTCAATTAAGTTCAACTGGTCATACCGAGCCTGGATCCACTCAGCTTCGTCCAGCTTTATTTCTGACAAAACTCGAAGAGAAGGTATTTCTACTTCGATAGGAAGGACTGCTTCCATCCCATAGACCAACGAAAAAGGCGTTGCCTCAGTAGAGGTTCTGACTGATGTCTGATAAGCATAGAGTGCAAATGGTAACTTCTCGTGCCAATCTTTGTAGGTCTCAGTCATCTTTCCCACTATCCTCTTGATGTTTTTGTTAGTCGCTTCTACTGCCCCATTCACCTTTGGCCGATACGGCGACGAATTGTGGTGTTTGATGTTGAATTGGCTACAAACCCCTGCTATCATACTATTGTTTAAGTTCAGTGCATTGTCTGATATGATCCTCTCGGGCATTCCATATCAATAAATGATCTCCTTCTTCAAAAATCGACTAACCGCTGATTTGGTGACGTTAGCATATGAAGCAGCCTCTACCCATTTTGTGAAATAGTCGATGACCACAAAGATGAAACGATGCCCATTCGAAGCTGTCGGAGAGATTGGCCCAATGACATCCATGCCCCACATGGAAAATGGCCATAGAGAAGTCATAACATGTAAAGGTGACGGGGGCACATGAATCTTATCTCCATAAATCTGGCATTTATGGCATTTCTTGGCATGGTTGATACAATCTCCTTCCATGGTGGACCAATAATACCCAAACCTCATTATTTGTCTGGCCATTGTGAAACCATTGGCGTGAGTTCCACAAATGCCTTCATGGACTTCTTCCAGGATTAGCTTAGCTTCGGCGGCATCCACACATCTCAGGAGCACTTGATCTTTCCTTTTCTTGTACAGGACCTCTCAATCCAGGACGTAGTCATAGGCTAGTCTTTTCAGCGTCCTTTTATCGTTCTCAGTCGCTTGGTCCGGGTACTCTCGATTTTTCACGTACTGCAGTATATCGTGGTACCATGGTGGGCCAGTTCTCTCTTCCTCTTCGGCATTGTAGCAATGGGCCGGATCTTGATGAATGCTCATTTGTATGGGCTTCATGTCCTCATTTTCATTTATTTGGACCATGGAGGCTAAGGTGGCTAGAGCATCAGCCATCTGGTTTTCGTCTCTGGGTAAATAACGGAAAGTGACGTCGTCGAACTCTCTGATCAAATCTTGGGCCAATTTTTTGTAGACAACCAACTTTGGATCCCTGGTTTCCCATTCCCCTTTAAGTTGATAGATTACTAGGGCGGAATCTCCATATACTTCTAATACCCTGATTTTGCGTTCGATAGCGGCGCGAAGACCCATGATGCAAGCTTCATACTCGGCCATATTATTGGTGCAATCGAAATCCAGTTTGCAAGTGAATGGGTAATGGTCTCCTTTTGGGGATATCAGAACTGCCCCAATTCCTTTGCCCACGGCATTTGATGCCCCGTCAAAATTCAATTTCCAAGGATGGCTTTCGGATGCACTTTCTTCAGCGTCTGCCACGTACATCAAATCTTCATTAGGGAAATCAAAGTCTAAAGGCTCATAGTCCTCAAGGGCTCTACTGGCCAGAAAGTCTGCTATTGCACTCCCTTTTACCACATTTTGGTTGACATAGACGACGTCGAATTCAGAAAGTAAAATCTGCCACCTGGCCATCCTTCCATTCAAGGCGGTAGACTCCATCATATATTTAAGAGGATCTAGCTTCGAGATGAGCCATGTCGTGTGATATAGCATATACTGCCTCAATCTTCGAGTTGTCCAAATCAGGGCACAACACAATTTTTCGATTGGCGGGTACCTCGTTTCACATTCTGTAAATTTTTTGCTAAGGTAGTATATTGCCCTTTCTTTCTTTCTTGACTCATCATGCTGACCCAGCACACATCCCATCGAATTATCAAGCACAGTCAAGTAAAGAATTAGTGGCTTGTCCGGTTGAGGCGGTATTAATACCGGGGCATGGGAAGGTACTGTTTTACTTTTTCGAAGGCTTTCTGGCATTCTTCATCCCAAGTGCCTAGATTACGTTTCTTGAGGAGACAGAATATGGGGTCACATTTCTCGGTTAGTTGTGAAATGAACCGAGCGATGTAATTTAGCCTTCCTAAGAAACCTCTAACTTCCTTTTGGGTATGCGGCGGAGGCAATTCTTGTATGGCCCTGACTTTGTCTGGGTCAACCTCAATCCATTTTTCACTGACTATGAATCCGAGCAATTTCCCGGACCGAGCTCCGAAGGTACACTTTGACGGGTTAAGCTTCAATTGGAATTTCCTCAGTCTCAAGAATAATTTCCTCAAGACCTGCACATGTTCTTTTTCAGTTCGGGACTTGGCGATCATATCATCGACGTAAACCTCAATTTCTCTGTGCATCATATCATGGAATAAGGCTACCATGGCTCTTTGATATGTCGCTCCCGCGTTTTTTAGCCCAAATGGTATTACCTTGTAGCAAAATGTTCCCCACATGGTTACAAACGTTGTCTTATCCATGTCCTTAGGATGCATCTTTATTTGGTTATATCCTGAGAAACTGTCCATGAAGGAGAAAAACGAAAAGCCTGCTGTATTGTCTACCAAGGTGTCGATGTGAGGCAATGGGAAATTGTCCTTCAGGCTGGCTTTGTTTAGATCCCTGTAATCCACGCACATCCGTACCTTTCCATCTTTCTTGGGGACAGGGACAATGTTAGCCACCCAATCCGAGTACTTGACCACTTGCAAGAACCCGGCGCTAAATTGTTTCTCGACTTCTTCTTTTATTTTTAATAAGACATCCGGTCTCATTCTTCGGAGCTTCTGTTGGACGGGCTTACATTCTTCTCTTATGGGCAATCGGTGTACTGCGATATCGGTACTTAGTCCGGGCATATCTTGGTACGACCACGCGAACACATCCTTGAACTCGAGGAGTAACTCGATGAGGTCCCGCTTGGTTTCTGCTGTAATACAAGCTCCAATCTTCACTTCTTGCCCTTCTCCTAGGTTCACCATCTCTACCGACTCTTAATGGGGTTGGATCTGTTTTTCTTCTTGTTCTACCATTCTCAACAATTCGGGAGGCAAGTCGCATTCTGTGTCATTTTCATAGTCCTGGGATTCTTCTGAACACATGACTTGCTCAAAGCAGACTTCTGAATCTGTAGTATCGTTGCTCATATCATTGATGTCTAGAGACCTGTGGTGAGTAGCAAAAGATGTATAAAGAATAAAGGAATTTGAGAACGACTATTCACATGACATGAATGAATAAGAAAATGATGAGAAAATGTTTGATAGAAATTGAAGAGGTACTTCATTAAAACAAAATATCCGAACATGAGCCTATTTCACAAAAGAGATCTCATTGTTTCTAGGCTTGAAAACAACGAGTGCGTTCTGAATATTACTCTGTATAATTTCTAAAAACTACAGGAAATTCCTCTGCAGTCCAATTGTCTAAGGTGCTCCCAGGTTCACACGGACGAATACCCAACAAATTTCCTTGATCAGCCTCCCCGTCATGTATGACATTGATATGAGGAAGTTCTTTCTCCGGGTAAATTACTCCTCCTGACACAAAGGTATGAGATATGTGGGGGAATGTCATTGGTTCCCACTTAACGTCCTCTCCGTTCAGCCGGGCTTTTCTCCTTTCTTGCTTCTTTTCCATTTCCTTCTTCATTTGTTTGACGTCTGGTTTGAAACCCAAACCAAAGCGGTCTCTCTTCTCCTTCAGCATCGGGGTCTGCACTTTCCCTTGGAGATATTTGCCCAATCCTCTTCCGGGTAGGGCTCCTTTCCCCATCATCATTTGTAATCCCATCTTGGTGGTCTTAGATAGCTTAGGCACCGGGACTTCACTTCCCTCTGAGATGAACGTTGTCTTTACGAACTCCAAGGATCAGAAGGAACATTCGATAGCTTCCTCATTTGTTTCTAGATATGGCGCTTCGTTGGTAACGGTTGCTATGATGTCTTCTTCGGCGTTTATAGTCACCAGCCGATTTTCTGTCACTAGTTTCAGTTTCTGATGTAGCGAAGAGGGTACGGCTCCCGCCGAATGAATCCATGGCCTCCCCAATAGGCAATTATAAGAGGGCTTGATATCCATGACCAGGAAGTCGACTTCGTATGTGTTGGGCCCGATCTGTAACGGTACGTCCATTCTCCCTATTACTCTTCTTTCGGTACCGTCGAATGCCCTTACTATATTCTGGCATGCTTTCATGTGAGAGCTGTCTATCGGCAACCTCTTGAGTGTAGCCAGTGGTAGGACATTTAACGCTGATCCATTATCTATTAGCACACTTGGCAGGGTGTATCCCTTGCAACGGGTAGTTATGTGCAAGGCCTTCGTTGACCCCATGCCTCTGGGTGGGATTTCGTCGTCGCTGAAGTAGATGAAATTGTCTACGCTTATGTTACTAATCAGACGGTCCAACTTGTTGACGGATATATCCTTAGTAACATAGGTCTCATTTAGTACTTTCATCAGCGCTTCGCGGTGCACTTCTGAGCTTAGAAGTAGGGCTAGCACGGAGATACGGGTTGGTTGTCTGTGTAGCTGTTCCACCACGCTATACTCACTATGTTTCAAGAATTTCAAGAATTCTTTGGCCTCTTTTTCTTTTACGGGTTCATTGATAATAGCTTCGGGTTCCTTTTTCCGCCCAATCGACACAGTCTTTGGTTTCACTGGTTCTGCTCCTCTGTTCTCAGGGTCGTAACGCTTCCCACTACGCGTATAGGACCCTTCATTCTTGACTTCCTCAGAAAGGCTAGTGGAGCTTTCCACTCCTGGTATTTTCACATTACAATTGTAGTTCCAGGGTACCTTTTTACTGTCTTGGTAGGGAAAAGAAGCAGGTTTCTGAATTATAATCTTCGGCCTTCCCTGTACCCTGCCTTCCGTGTTTCGTGAGATGATGATTCTCGGGTAATTGACCCCAGGCTTCCTTAATTCCTCCTCGGTCGCACATACGTTCTCCTCCTCTGTTCCTTCTTCATAAAACTCCAGTTCTTTGTTGTCCATAAGGCCTTGCACCAAAATTCTAAACTCGGCACATTCTTGAATCTCGTGCTCTTTTGTCTTATGGAGTTCGCAGTAGTTCTTTACATGTTTCCCGCTCCCTGCAGGATCTGAATCTATCAACCCTCTTTTTGCTATCTCCTTCCAGATTATTCGTAATGGGGTTTTCACTTCCGCGACATCCTTCTTGATTTTCCTCACAACTACCTCGTCAATTGCGTTTACCCCTCTGTCCTTGTGATTGGGTAGTGGGTTCCCCTTTTTTATCATGTCGTCGAGTGTTATAATCTCCATTTTTTTTAGCTTCTCGACTATCTTTTTAAAGGCGATGCAATTCTCTATCGAATGCCCCGCCACCCCTGCGTGGTAATCGTAGTGAGCATTGCAGTCGTACCACTTAGGGTACGGGGGTTGCAATGGTTGCAAATAGAACGGGGACACGATGTGCTCGTTGAACAAAATCTGGTATAGCTCCTTATACGTTATTGGAATTGGCGTGAATTGAATCTTTTCGGTATTTCGTCTAGTTCCCAATTCCTGCCTTGCTGGTCCTTGTTGTCCAGCAGTAACGGCCTTTGGCTGATTAACCATGATCGCCTTCGGGTACCCTTTATTGTATGTGCTCATATTATTTACTTCACCGCCTTTCTTCTTGGGAACGGCCCTCCTAGTGCTTTCTCCTGCCTCAATAACTATGTCGGCAAAGCTCTTAGTCGTACTCCCTATCATATGGGTTATGAAAGGGGCCTTCAGGGTGTTAATGAAGAGCATGGTAGTCTCTTTTTCTAAGAGGGGTGGTTAGACCTGCATGGCGACCTCCCTCCATCTCTGTGCGTACTATCTGAAACTTTCATTTTGTCTTTTTTCCATGCTTTGCAAAGTAATTCTATCTAGTGCCATGTCTGTGACGTGGCTGTAATGCTTCAGAAATGCTTGAGCCAAATCTCTCCAGGAACTAATGTTGGCCCGACTAAGCTGGTTATACCATCTAGCAGCTGCGCCCACCAAACTTTCTTAAAAGCAGTGGATTAAGAGTTGATCATTGCTCACGTAGCCAGCCATTCGCCTGCAGAACATGGTGATGTGGGCCTCCGGGCAGCTAGTTCCACTATACTTTTTAAATTCAGGCATTTTAAACTTATGAGGCAGTACCAAATCGGGAACTAGACTTAAGTCTTTTGCGTCGATTCCATGATGATGATCGATACTTTCCAGCGCTTTGAATTTTTCCTCCAGCCATTTGCAACGATCCTCTAGTTGCCTTGAGGATTCTATTCTCGACCCATTTTCTCTACTGCGTCTAAATCGGGCACAACAGGGTTGGCCGGGCTGTCTCCTAGTTGGGATCTCGAGCCTATGTGATGGCTCGCGGGAGGTCTAACGTCATCCTGCCCCTGCTGGGGCCTGCTTGTAACTGGTGGCCTTTGGAGATATTCCTCAGGCCGTGTTCTCATGTGCGGCGGGGTATATCCCGGGGGGATGCCATCACTATCTTCTTCAACCGGAGGCATGGGACCCTTCCCCTTTTCCATTGCCCCGTTCATCACTTGGGTCATTTCGGCTATCATGTTTCTTTGGGCCTCCAACATTTGGTCCCTCATTTCCTGCTGGAGCTTCAACATTTGCTCTTGCATTTGATCCTGCATTTCTTTCTGGAATTGTTCGAACCTTTGATCCATTTTCCTGATTTTAGCTCGTGTCCCGTAGTGATGTTCCGCTTCCAGATTTTCTCTTTTCACTTTCTTTTTTCTCTCTCTCTCTGATAATTTTAGCTAATTAGGCCTCCTTTTTTTATAAACTTAAATGCATGTAATGTGATGCAATGCAAATGCATGAATGCAAGAAGACATCGATTCTGATCAACTTCATTTTAGAAAACTTTATTAGAAGGCAAAACCCTTTACATAAAATAGATTACAAATATGCTTTCGCCTTTAAGCCTAGAGTTTTGATTTTCCTAAGTAAAGAGGTCAGCTCTTGACTACGATCTCCCTGTAGCTCGTATTTCATGCCTAAGATCTCGGTTTGTGCTACCAGGGTCTGCAGGTGATCAGCCACTTCTCGAATCTGAACTAGCGCTTCACCCATGAGACAATCTCGATCTCTAACCTGATTACGGGAATAGTGAAGCTCCTCCTCCCAATGCCCCTCTCTTGCTTCCAAGATCTCAATTCGGAGCTCGCAACCGTGTAGCGCTGACTCTAACTCTTCAATCTTGCTTTTCATTTCCTCGATTTTGTTTAGACTTAATTTCAGTTTGCTTTCCGAATTACGACTTCGGTAGTGATGCAGGGACCGTCCAAGCTCTGCCACCCTAGCTTTTAGTCCTTTCTTCTCTTTTTGGCTTTCTGCCATGTCCTTTTTTAGATCCTCGTTTTATGTTTGCATTTCCTGGAACTTTTTCTCCCAACTGCTAGCTTTGGCTTTTTCCTCTCGGATCTCGCGTCGCCATTGCTCTGGGGTTTTTCCTAATCCGGCGTTTTTTATTGTTAAACGCATCTTTTTATACTCCATTTTCAAATCATCTCGGTCTTTCTCTATTTTCTCTTTCTCTTTTCTTAGTTTTTCAGCTTCTGACTTTTGTCTATCTATGTCTAACTTCAGGAGCATCTTCTCTTCTTCCAGTCTCTCTATCTTTCTTTCGAGTTCTGAACTCATTCTTTCAAAATCTAGCTTCACGATTTCCAGTTCTGATGGGACTATTCGCAAACATTCTTCCCTTGACAGGGCGCTCTCTGGATTTGGCCCAGGGATGTTATCATTGATCCTCCTAGTCCTCCATTTAGTGTATTCCAGGGTCATCATCGGGCCTACGGATAATCTTTTCATTCTATGAATCTGATTCCAGGCATTAGAGATCTCCTTAACCTTTTTCTTATAACTCCCCCCTTCGTATGAGAACTCGCACTGAGCCAGCCCGTATGTCGTCGGTACAAATTACCTTAAACTATACTGTCTTAGGACCAGCAATGGGGCATATGCAGTGGCACCCCAAATTCCCAGTAGAGGAACCCAGTCGAAGCTTCCACAGCGATAAAGGATTTTGTCAAAAATCATCCAAGGGGCCTTCCACCTGATGTCGTCTTCCTGCAGGTTTTGAAGGAGTGCTATCCAGTTTTCTTCGGGCACGTCTTCTTCCCTAGGCGTAGCTACTATCTCTTCCAACGGGGAGTAGTTTTCTGACAAGAACCGACAATACCCTTTCTCCATTTTCCAGAAGTGACTATGGAACCAGGCCAATAACAACTGCGCACATCCAATAAACCTGCCCTCACCCATTTTTCGACATGCACTCAAGGATCTGAATGTTTCGGCCAAGATGGCAGGAACAGGTGTGACCCCTTTGTCTAATCGGCCAAACAGATCGATAACTGCTTCATCAATATGTCTTAGGGCTTTTGGGAAGATCACCAAACCGTAAATACTCAAGGCCAAGACGTCAATCTTTTTCTTTGCATCGGGATGCGTTAGGATCAGGTCCCTCAAACATATCCAAGGTATGCATTTGCCCTCGCCTTTCTTCTGCATTCTAGCTAAGACCCATTGTTCGCTCATTCCCGTGATGTTTGTCAATTTCTTCGCAAAAGTCGGGCCATTAACTGCTTTGGAATAAGCTTTATCAACTTGAATTCTTGGACAACGTAGCAAGGCTGTATACTCCTCTACCGTGGGAACCAAATCCACTTTCCCGAAAGAGAAACAGCTATAAGCAGCATTCCAGAACTGAGTCATTGCTCGGAATAGGTGCTTATCTATTTTAACATCAAGCAAGTAAGGCAGGTCGCCGTAAGTACTATAGAACAATTGTTTTGCCTCGTCATCCCACTGGGTCCATATTTCTTTCAACTCTTGGAATTCGTTCTGCGTGACACTGATATTGGTGTAATCCCGTAGTTCTGACGCATACCCCTCAACTAAGCTATCCCCTTTTTCTAATTGGCCTTGCTCTGACCATATGCGGACGGCCGCATTGTCTTCCACTTTATCAAGGAATCCGCTTTCCATAACCAGCTTTCTAACTCAGAAATTGACCGTGAATTGATGCTTCTTAAAAATGGAAATGACATGCAGAGAAAATAAAATATCACCAATTAGTATCGCAGAATAAAATATAAAGCATGTAAAATACACAAACGCCTATCTGGGTAACTACTAAGGTTTGGCAGAGTTCAGCTCGGGGTGGGTTCTTAGGCTTTTTACGTGTGGTTGAGTTCTAAAGTTCGAGGTACCCGAACCAGCAGATTCCTCGATCCTCACCCATTATAGGTTCATACAGACCGAGTTCGGTTCAGGGGAATACATTTCCCTATGGCCATGCGGAAGTGAAAACTTCACGAAGACATAGGTACGGATGTATCTCGAAAGCAGTCCACTAGCCCATGCGGAGGTGAAAACCTCACGAAGGCATAGCTTCTCGCTCCCACTTAAAGGTGTGACCACAACGGTCATGCAATGCAATGCCAAAGTATTTACGAGACCCAATGTAACATTGAAAGTGCATTCAAAGAAACAAGAATTCCGAAATCATTTTCCAATTTTAATCAGGAGGACAAGAATCAATCAATCTATGGCCTGACTTTCGACGTCCCCAGTGGAGTCGCCAAGCTGTCGTGACCATTTTTTTATGGAACAGTGGACGACGCGGTCGACTCGATTTTTGAAAAAGAAAAGAAAGGGAGTCGCCACCGATCTTTATTTGGGTGTGATCGGATCACCTTTGTTTTAATAAAAAATTTCGATTTATTAAAACGAAGCTTTTGGTCTACGAAAATTTGAGAAAAATGGGTTCGGAAGTCAATTACGTGCGAGGAAGGATTAGCACCCTCGACACGCCCGAAATCGGTACCAAATTGATTGATCGATGTCCTATTGTTGAAGAACTTGAAATGATTTGGAAATACAATGCTTTTTTTATTTTCAAAATTCGAAAGAATTGATATTAGGGCTCCCTTATTTTCGAAGAGGTAAAACATCATGTCCAGTAAGTTAGGGCACGATACTTTAGACTCCCGAGGCTAAGCTCGCCTTTTAAAACTCGGTTTTATCTGAAGAGGATCTTCCGTCATTTGTCAAACGAAAAATCGGAACCCAGTAAGTTAGGGCTTGTTTCCTCGAAAAATCCAAATTAGGAATATTGCCTCTATATTAGAAAAAATGGACTTGTCTCGAAATATCTAGATGTCGAGTCCAGTAAGTTAGGGCGCGACATTTCGAATATCTGAGATCAAGTGTTTTATTTAAAATTTAAATCGTGATTTCGAAAAGGACAACCCGTTGTTTAGCTTTAAACGAGAAGAAACCGGGACCCAGTAAGTTAGGGCTCGATTTGCTCAAATTGCTAAAACGGAATATTGATCGTTATGAAGATTGAGGTATTGAAAAATTTAGTGGGACGACGATAAGAGTAGTGATGATAGTAAAAATATTTTAGAAATAAATAATGAGATATATGCAAGAATAAACAAAAAATGTATATACCTATATATGTGTATATTAAAAACTATGATATAACTATAGTGTTAATAAAGATATTAGGTAGTAGTAATAAGGCAATAATAATAATAGAAAATAAATAAAATAAGGGTGATAATAAAACTAACATTTATAATATATAATACATGAATAGTAATGAAAATAATAAAACCGTTGAAAAGAAAGAATAAGATGATAGTAATATTAATTAAGAAATAATGATAAAATATATACATAAAAGACCAAACGAAGCAAAGAAATATATATGTATAACAAAAAATTATGATATAATAATAGTAATGATGATGGTATTTAATAAAAATAATAGCAGTGAATAATAATATAATACTAGTAATACTAATAAAATAAATAGATAAAATAGTAACCTAATATAAGCACGTAAAATGTACACATATGTAAAATATAATAAAATAATAATAGTAATACTAATAACCATAATATAATGTGGTAATAATAAAATAATAATAATAACAATATAGTAATAAGAGTAATATAACAAAATGAAGGTAAATATATAAAAATAGTAGAACAATGATAATGATAATGGTAGAAATAAAAGTGGAAGGCCCCTTGGATGATTTTTGACAAAATCCTTTATCGCTGTGGAAGCTTCGACTGGGTTCCTCTACTGGGAATTTGGGGTGCCACTGCATATGCCCCTTTGCTGGTCCTAAGACAGTATAGTTTAAGGCAATTTGTACCGACGACATACGGGCTGGCTCAGTGCGAGTTCTCATACGAAGGGGGGAGTTATAAGAAAAAGGTTAAGGAGATCTCTAATGCCTGGAATCAGATTCATAGAATGAAAAGATTATCCGTAGGCCCGATGACGACCCTGGAATACACTGAATGGAGGATTAGGAGGATCAATGATAACATCCCTGGGCCAAATCCAGAGAGCGCCCTGTTAAGGGAAGAATGTTTGCGAATAGTCCCATCAGAACTGGAAATCGTGAAGCTAGATTTTGAAAAAATGAGTTCGGAACTCAAAAGAAAGATAGAGAGACTGGAAGAAGAGAAGATGCTCCTGAAGTTAGACATAGATAGACAAAAGTCAGAAGCTGAAAAACTAAGAAAAGAGAAAGAGAAAATAGAGAAAGACCGAGATGATTTGAAAATGGAGTATAAAAAGATGCGTTTAACAATAAAAAACGCCGGATTAGGAAAAACCCCAGAGCAATGGCGACGCGAGATCCGAGAGGAAAAAGCCAAAGCTAGCAGTTGGGAGAAAAAGTTCCAGGAAATGCAAACATAAAACGAGGGTCTTCGGCGTTTATAGTCACCAACTTTGGATCCCTGGTTTCCCATTCCCCTTTAAGTTGATAGATTACTAGGGCGGAATCTCCATATACTTCTAATACCCTGATTTTGCGTTTGATAGCGGCGCGAAGACCCATGATGCAAGCTTCATACTCGGCCATATTATTGGTGCAATCAAAATCCAGTTTGCAAGTGAATGAGTAATGGTCTCCTTTTGGGGATATCAGAACTGCCCCAATTCCTTTGCCCACGGCATTTGATGCCCCGTCAAAATTCAATTTCCAAGGATGGCTTTCGGATGCACTTTCTTCAGCGTCTGCCACGTACATCAAATCTTCATTAGGGAAATCAAAGTCCAAAGGCTCATAGTCCTCAAGGGCTCTACTGGCCAGAAAGTCTGCTATTGCACTCCCTTTTACCACATTTTGGTTCACATAGACGACGTCGAATTCAGAAAGTAAAATCTGCCACCTGGCCATCCTTCCATTCAAGGCGGTAGACTCCATCATATATTTAAGAGGATCTAGCTTCGAGATGAGCCATGTCGTGTGATATAGCATATACTACCTCAATCTTCGAGTTGTCCAAATCAGGGCACAACACAATTTTTCGATTGGCGGGTACCTCGTTTCACATTCTGTAAATTTTTTGCTAAGGTAGTATATTGCCCTTTCTTTCTTTCCTGACTCATCATGCTGACCCAGCACACATCCCATCGAATTATCAAGCACAGTCAAGTAAAGAATTAGTGGCTTGTCCGATTGAGGCGGTATTAATACCGGGGCATGGGAAGGTACTGTTTTACTTTTTCGAAGGCTTTCTGGCATTCTTCATCCCAAGTGCCTGGATTATGTTTCTTGAGGAGACAGAATATGGGGTCACATTTCTCGGTTAGTTGTGAAATGAACCGAGCGATGTAATTTAGCCTTCCTAAGAAACCTCTAACTTCCTTTTGGGTATGCGGCGGAGGCAATTCTTGTATGGCCCTGACTTTGTCTGGGTCAACCACAATCCATTTTTCACTGACTATGAATCCGAGCAATTTCCCGGACCGAGCTCGAAGGTACACTTTGACGGGTCAAGCTTCAATTGGAATTTCCTCAGTCTCAAGAATAATTTCCTCAAGACCTGCACATGTTCTTTTTCAGTTCGGGACTTGGCGATCATATCATCGACGTAAACCTCAATTTCTCTGTGCATCATATCATGGAATAAGGCTACCATGGCTCTTTGATATGTCGCTCCCGCATTTTTTAGCCCAAATGGTATTACCTTGTAGCAAAATGTTCCCCACATGGTTACAAACGTTGTCTTATCCATGTCCTTAGGATGCATCTTTATTTGGTTATATCCTGAGAAACTGTCCATGAAGGAGAAAAACGAAAAGCCTGCTGTATTGTCTACCAAGGTGTCGATGTGAGGCAATGGGAAATTGTCCTTCAGGCTGGCTTTGTTTAGATCCCTGTAATCCACGCACATCCGTACCTTTCCATCTTTCTTGGGGACAGGGACAATGTTAGCCACCCAATCCGAGTACTTGACCACTTGCAAGAACCCGGCGTTAAATTGTTTCTCGACTTCTTCTTTTATTTTTAATAAGACATCCGGTCTTATTCTTCAGAGCTTCTGTTGGACGGGCTTACATTCTTCTCTTATGGGCAATCGGTGTACTGCGATATCGGTACTTAGTCCGGGCATCTTGGTACGACCACGTGAACACATCCTTGAACTCGAGGAGTAACTCGATGAGGTCCCGCTTGGTTTCTGCTGTAATACAAGCTCCAATCTTCACCTCTTGCCCTTCTCCTAGGTTCACCATCTCTACCGACTCTTAATGGGGTTGGATCTGTTTTTCTTCTTGCTCTACCATTCTCAACAATTCGGGAGGCAAGTCACATTCTGTGTCATTTTCATAGTCCTGGGATTCTTCTGAACACATGACTTGCTCAAAGCAGACTTCTGAATCTGTAGTATCGTTGCTCATATCATTGATGTCTAGAGACCTGTGGTGAGTAGCAAAAGATGTATAAAGAATAAAGGAATTTGAGAACGACTATTCACATGACATGAATGAATAAGAAAATGATGAGAAAATGTTTGATAGAAATTGAAGAGGTACTTCATTAAAACAAAATATCCGAACATGAGCCTATTTCACAAAAGAGATCTCATTGTTTCTAGGCTTGAAAACAACGAGTGCGTTCTGAATATTACTCTGTATAATTTCTAAAAACTACAGGAAATTCCTCTGCAGTCCAATTGTCTAAGGTGCTCCCAGGTTCACACGGGTGAATACCCAACAAATTTCCTTGATCAGCCTCCCCGTCATGTATGGCATTGATATGAGGAAGTTCTTTCTCCGGGTAAATTACTCCTCCTGACACAAAGGTATGAGATATGTGGGGGAATGTTATTGGTTCCCACTTAACGTCCTCTCCGTTCAGCCGGGCTTTTCTCCTTTCTTGCTTCTTTTCCATTTCCTTCTTCATTTGTTTGACGTCTGGTTTGAAACCCAAACCAAAGCGGTCTCTCTTCTCCTTCAGCATCGGGGTCTGCACTTTCCCTTGGAGATATTTGCCCAATCCTCTTCCGGGTAGGGCTCCTTTCCCCATCATCATTTGTAATCCCATCTTGGTGGTCTTAGATAGCTTAGGCACCGGGACTTCACTTCCCTCTGAGATGAACGTTGTGTTTACGAACTCCAAGGATCGGAAGGAACATTCGATAGCTTCCTCATTTGTTTCTAGATATGGCGCTTCGTTGGTAACGGTTGCTATGATGTCTTCTTCGGCGTTTACCAATTAGCTCGTTTTACTCGTTTTTACCAAAAATTACTTAGTAAAAATCGTTCATCTACTCATTAACATGCATAATCTACCATCAAACATCAAAATACACAAGCTTTAAACAATGGCATAATTCAAAATGTTCACCAAAATCAAAAATTCAACATGGGTTTTGTAGATAACTTAGTAACGATCTAAAAAACGTAAAAATTATTAAAAACCGAACTCAAATCACTTACCTATTGAGCTTGTAAAGGCTGAATATTACAAAGCTTCTTCTCCCTATTCTTTTCTCTTAGTTTCGGCCAACCATGAGAAAAGATGAACACGTTCATCTTTTATTCATCTTTTATCAATTACATTACTATAACATATATTAAACTAACATATTTTAACATAAAATATAATAAAAATTCCACTCACTATTACAAACACATCATGACTGGCCATTATGCACCTTTCTCCTTCATTTTGTTTATTTTATTCTATTATAACCACCAACATGTTAAAATAATGTATCATTTTCACCTAAAGAAATATTTAATCATCATTTCATGCATACCAACCGGCCACTAACCTTCCTTTATGGCCAAATTGCTACTTTAAGCCTCAAATTTATTAAAACATCCACAATTAAGCACTATCTCATCTAACCATCGAATTTTCAATTTACGCGATTAAGCACTTATTTCAAATTAAATACACAGACAGATAAATTAGCTCATGAAAATTTACCACATACTTAATCACATATCAACGGCATAGAAAATAATATTAAAATATTTTACTGACTCGGATTTGTAGTTTCAAAACCACTATTCCGTTTAGGCCCTATTTCGGGATGTTACATTTATTTTTATTTGTGAGTTTCAATTTTTTTTATTGTTATAATTTTTGTTACTTCTATTGTGGTATTTTTATGTATCCTCTTTTTATTATTTTGGTTTATTTTATTATTTTTTGTCATCTATCATTTTGCTATGAATGCCAATTAAATTTCTTTCTTAAATTTTATTTAAGTATTTTATTCTTAATTTTAAGTTTTATTTTTTAAAAAATTATTTTATATTATTTGAAAGTTAAAATATTTTTATTGTGTGTAACATATCAGACTGTACAAGTTCAAAGGTTAAAAAAATAAAAAAATTAAATAAATAATTAAAATAATTTTTTTTACAAAATTGAGGACGAAATAAATCATTATATTTTTCTTATCAATATATAATCAAAGTAATGAATTTTAATGAATCTTTCTAAACCTACTTTTTTATTATTTAGTATTAAAATTTACACTCTTCCTGTACATATTTGTAGCTTTTATCCTTAAATTTCATAGCTAAAGCTTTAGGAGCACCTTTACCAATGAAATATAATTTTTATTTAAATAATTAATTTCTTCTTTAAATATTTAGATTAAGTTTGAATTTTGGAGTTGATACTATTAAAAGAGCTTTACTTAAATAACACCCTTGATCCGAACATAACAATACTTAAATCATAAAACAGATGAGATAACATACAATTATTAAAAATAATTTTTATATAGAAATATCAAGATTCTATGCCTATTATTATTTTTATTAAATAATCTACACTCACATGATATTGAAACATTGATAATTAATCATATAATGACACCTCATTAAATAAATCTTAAAAAGAAAATAAAAATAATCCACTTCATAAATTATACATGAAGAAAAATAAACCTATTAGTATATAAATTTATACAATATTTTGAATGATTTAGTACATATATATTTTTTTGTTCTATTTTGACACTTAAACTTAGCAACTAATTATATTTTGGTTCTTGAATTTAAAAAATATGAAAGTTTTATTATGCAACTCTCTAATATTGTGGTAATCATCACTTGAAAATTAAAAAACTATATAAATTTTTAGAAAATGGCATGGTACAATCTCTAAGTGTCACGTTCATTATTTTAATAATCAGACTGATGACTAAACCAGTTAGACCACTACTACTCGATTCAACTAGTTTGATCAGTTTGACTGTCAAACCAACAATATTAAATAAATCATTAAACATTCATAAATTTCTAAAAAAATAGAAAAAAAATTATTAAACCGTTTAAACATGGTCAACAGCTGGGGTTTTTCTCAGTTTTTTTTTTAACCAACGTCAAGTAATTTTTTTATTTAATTGATTCAACCTCTTTGTTCAAACTATTATACCGATCGATTCTCGATCCAATCAGTCTAACCATCCAATCCACTCCTATACTAGTAACACTAACCACAGTATCAGATCTTGATGGAATTCAAGTTTAAGGGACTATAATAGACTTAGTTGCCAAGTTTAGATACCAAAGTGGACCAAAAAATTTACAAGTACCAAAGTTGTAATGACCCGATAGTTATGAATATCGAAAAGTGGATTTTCAAGTCTCCGTTTTCATAAAATGGATTCATAAATATTTACGAAGTTAGTTGTATGGTTAATTAGGTTTTAGTTAGGTGAATTAGTTTGAATTAAGGTTAATTAGGTATAAAGATTAAATTGAATAAAGTGTGAAAGCTTAATTATAGATTAAAGAAAAGTTGAGGGACTAAATTAGAAATTAAGCCTGTAATAACCAAATATGCCCGGCCCATTAAAGCCCAATAAACACCAAAACAAAAAACCAAACAAACAAAACAAAAAAACAATAAAAGGTCCAGTCCATGTACAAAGCAAATTCGGAGCCCAATTACAATAACCTGACCCTAACCCAATCCAAGCCCGAATGGCCCATTTCACAACCCAATACCTAAAGTTTATTAGCTAACCCGAACCAAACAAACCTAATACAAGCAAGCCCAATTAAATTCAAACCCTAGCCCATTAACGGAAAAGGAAAACAGCAGTAAAAGAATCTAGTGCCCATACACCACTGTCGGCCACCACTACCCATCACCCCATGCGCACCGCACGCCTCTGACGACACATTATCTGCAAAAACAAGAAACGAAAACAACGAGAAAGCAAAACGACAAAGACCAATAGAAAACGAAGTGAAAAATTAAAAAATCGCATCTGTATAATCTGTTATATAAACCGAGGGAAACGTTTCGGGGGTGGACCCTTTTTTTTGGGAAAAAAAAGAAAAAAAGGATCGAAACCAAGCACTGTAGATCTTCACATTTTTACGAATTTCAGGAACATTTCGCAATCAATCAGAAATAAAAAGCAAAAACAGAAATTTGAAGGTCTATTTCTTTTTATCGTTTACCCTTTTCATTTTTTTTATTCTACAAATTCTATAAACAAAAAGAAGGCAAGGGGACATTACCTGGATCTGCCCGAACGCGTAGTCGGAGGACTCACGCCGTCATCGTGGTCGATTAGAAAAAGTGGGTCGAGAGCCTTCGGCCTTGGTGCCCACGATGGTTCAAGGGCTCGGCTTCGAACAGGACTGAAACATGACCTCCAAGCGTCGTTGACCACCGAGTAGGGTGGTGGTTCGATGACCGACCGGGAAAGCCCAATAGTCGGGCGCGAGAGAAAAGATGGCACCCCTTGTCGTTTGAAAGAAATTTAGGGGGTTCTCTGTTAATTTCAAAGAAAGGAAATTAAATGAAAAGAAAGGAAGGAAAGGCTGTAACAAGTAGAGCAAACTGCGCCTTTTGGGCTTCCAGAAAGTGTGCATGTCCCTTCTATGGGAAATTTGCGCTATGGGCCCTCCTTTTTTGTTCCATTCTTTAAGTGCATCTAACTGAACCTTTTTTTTTAATTTGCAATTTTGCCCTGAATTCGTGTGACATTTTAATTTAGTTTGGTACCAAACGCTGCGCATAGGGGTTGGGTTATTCACCATTTGGTCCCCGTGAGTTTACGCGCTAGACGTTATGATCCCTGCCCCTATTACTTTAGTTTATTGCAATTTTAGCCCTTGATATTTATCCTGATTTTAATCTAGTCTTGGACCTATTCAAAGAGTATTTATTTACTTTTCTTTAAAAATTGTATTATTATTATTATTTATTTTGAGTTTTATATACTGTTTTATTAAACTTTATGTATATATATGTGGTTTATTTCAAGACTCCTTTTCACACGTTATTCATTTTTAAATCTTCGGTATATTATCCATTTTAATTGGTTCATCATTTATTCTTAATTTTCATGTGTTATTTTATTAAGTCGTTTTCTACTTTATATGTTATTATTTTAAATTTCTTCTTACATATTCATTATGTTAAACTTTTATGTTGTTTTAAATTTCTATATATATTATTTATTTTAAACCTTTTATATCATGTTAACTTGCTTCATATATATTTTTACGTACTTTTTATTTATAATTATTTTTTTAATTATTTCAAAAGCATTTATGTTAACTTGCTTCATATATATTTTTACGTACTTTTTATTTATAATCATTTTTTTAATTATTTCAAATTGTATGTATTATTTCTTTCAAAAGCATTTAATTCATTACTCTTTGACTATAATTGTTAATATTTAAATAGGTGTAAGCTATAGGATCATCATTCTTGTATGTATTATAATTTGCTCACTCGTAATTTTATATCATTGTTGTTTATTCGTGTATTGTCTTATCCATGTATTATTGTCCATTGGTCATAATCACGCATATCTTTTAAATATTACATCCGCTATCGTTTTAAAAATGCAAAAGTTTTTCAAAATGAGGCAATATTCTATGTTTGGAAACTTGAGAAGTCGTGCCCTATGTGTTGGGTTTCGGTTTTTTGCTTCGCCAAGCGATCGAATATCCTTTTGATATTTTTAATGCATAAGTCTCAAGAACTATGAGATGATCTTGGATTCGAGGATTTAAATTATCGTGTCCTACGCATTGGATGTGATATTTTGTCCTTCGGAACGAGAAAATCTTGATATTCAATTCGAGAAAACTAAAATATTTCCAAAAAAGATCAATTTCCTTTTTCTTTTTAAATTTTCAACTTTCGACATTGAGACATTAAATAATCAATTTGGTACCAATTTTGGGCGTGACGAGGGTGCTAACCCTTCCTCGCACGTAACCGATTTCGAACCTATTCTCTCAAATTTTCGTAGACCAAAAAACATTGTTTTAGTAAATCAAAATGTTTTATTAAAACAAAGGTGATCCGATCACACCTAATAAAAGATCGGTGGCGACTCCCGTTTTTTTATTTTCAAAACCAAGTCGATTCCCGTTTCGTCAAAAATGGTTACGACAGTTTAGCGACTCCACTGGGGGCCTCGAGAGTCAGGCCATAAATTGATTGATTGTTGTCCTTTTGATAAAAAATTTGGAAATTTGTTTTGAAAAATCATGTCTCTTTTGATACATCCGTTTGTGCTATAACTGCAATAATGTCGAGTCTCATAATACTTGCATTTACATTGCATGACCGTTGTGGTCACACCTTCTAAATGGGAGCGAGAAACTACTCTTTCGTGAGGTTTTTACCTCTGTGCAAGATAGTGGATCACTTTCGGGATACATCCGTACCTATGTCTTCGTGAGATTTTTATCTCCGTACAGCCATAGGGAAATGTATTCCCCTGAATCGCACTCGGTCCATATGAGCCTATAATGGGTGAAGATCGAGGAATCTGCTGGTTCGGGTACCTTTACTCTAGAACCAGACCACATATAGAGACCTAGGAGCCTACCCTAGGTAGAATTGTACCAAACCCTAGCGGTCACCCGGATAGGGGTTCTGTGTTTGTTTATTTCTCTTGCACTAACCTGTTTTCTTTTGTGATTGCTTATCTCTCCTGTGCTAACGTGTTTTCTTCTGTCTTGACTACATTGCATTGCATCATCTTAGAAAGGAAATGTTGATTCATATTCGGTTGCTAAATGGAAGAGTTTGTCATGAGGAAATGTGTTACTTGATAAAGTGGATTGTAATACGGTCATACGAACATAAGGACATGGTCGTATATGCGATCCGTTTTATGTAAAGAAACGTATCTTCTAGTAAAGTTTATCTAATGGAATTGAATCAAATCAACACCTTTGTGCATTCATATCATGCATCTGTATTACATTGCATGCAGTAGCATCATATCACTCTAATAATTTACTGAGGCTAAAATCGTATAATCCACAGTTGCGACACTACGAATCTGGAATCACGTCATCCTTATAGGACACGTTTAAGAGCTAGAGCTATGGATGTGGAACTCAATGAAAGAATCGAAAGAATGGAAAGAATCCAGAGAGAATTGCAAGAGCAGTTGACCAAATAGCAGCAAGAAGCAAGGGATCTGATGGTAAGATCCCGAGAGGAATCGCTCGAACAAAAAGATCAAATGGCCAAAATGATGGAGATGATGACATTTCTGGTCAAAGGAAAAGGACCCGCACAGAGCCCTGACATCACAGAGCCCTAGTCAAGAGATAATCAGGATCCGCTCTATCTCCCAGGATTCACTCCGCCTCACGCCCATGCAACGCAAAGAGGATATCCTCAAGGGGAACCGGCAGGCCTAGAGCCACGACCTGCACCACCTGTTCATCTAGGGCAAGGTATATTTGTATCAAATTGTGGAGGTAATTCTGCTAATCTAATAGTTCTAGATTTGGATGATCCGGTAGAAATAGCCAGATTGAAAATGGAAGATCGTGATGCTCAGGACAAGTATAAGAGTCTGGAAGAAAGACTCAAGGCGATAGAAGGTACTGAAGTCTTCTCTGTACTGAGCGCCAAAGAGCTCAGCTTGGTGCCCGATCTGGTTCTGCCTCTGAAATTTAAAGTGCCAGATTTTGAAAAATACAATAGAGCGAGATGTCCAAAGGCGCATTGATACGAATGCACCTATAACGGAACTAAACCTAGACACCCTCGAGTTGCCCAATGGACCAATTACGTGTAGCCGTGCTAAACGACTTAAGGATGCCACTTCAGTTTTAGTGGCACAAATCTGGAACGAAGAAAGAAAGGACTTCAAGAACACATCGAATATTTACAATTTATTTAAAGCCAATTATACTAGCTACCAAACAATCACATGAGCTCGTTATTAGCTCATTCTTAGCTTATTTTAATTATTTTATTGCTAGGTGCCTTTTCAAAAACCTAAAGGTTAAGGGACAAGGTTACTGGTACCTTTTCAAAAACTTAAGGGTTAAAAGGTTGTTAGGTGCCTCTTCAAAAACTCAAGGGTTAAGGGTTAAAGGTTGCTGGTGCCCTTTCAAAAACTTAAGGGTTAAGAGGCAAGATTAGAAGACTATTTGGCTAGCCTTTGTTCAGCCTATAAAAAGGCTATGTAATTCTCATTTGACAATTCAGACTTTAAGAAAATTTTATGAACTTTTGTTCATTTGAGTGAGTTCATCTCCTCTTCATTTTCGTACAAGTTTCGTTAGACTTATCAAGCTTGCTTGTGGCGTCTTCGACTTGTTTGAACTTATCACCAAATTCCCTTTGGTGTGGCGTTCATCAACCTATTTTCATCTTTCCACCTTAAATATTATATAATCTGGGGTTACACTCTTTAGTGTCGAATCGCTTCTTTTTTAAGTTCGTTTATCCACCCCCATCAAAATTATCCTTTATCTATTTTTTTTATTCTATTTATCCATTTTTCATTTCTTTTCATCAAACCGAACCATTTCTTATTTTTATTCACTTAAAACTTCCGCAAACGCATCCATATTTTCCAATTATTTTCCAAAGGCTTGATTCCTCCTCGTAGACGATTGGGCAACCCGCATACGTTTCGACTCATCCCGAGCCAGCCCGTATCATCTGGTATCAGAGCTACAAAACGAGGAGTTTCGACAATCATCGTGAAGCTGGAATTAGGTTCGTAAGTTAAAAAAATTTAAAAAAATCAATTTTTTTTAAGTTGTGATTTTTGTATTTCATTATAGCATATTTGAAGTTAAAAAAAACGAGAGATATAAAAAAATTGAGGTTAAAAAAATTCAAATAAAAAAAAAAGAGAAGTTTAAAAAAAAAAGAGGTGTGAAGTTTGCAAGTTTTGCTTTACTTTCATATTTCTACCCCCGATCCTAAAAAAAAAAAAATTCTACCAGCATTCAAGTTCTCATCATTTCACCCTAACGCCACACATACCAATTTTTTTTTCAGCCTCTCCTATACCTGTAAATCATTTAACCCTTGTAACTAACTTGAAGCCGACCCTTAAGCCGCAATAAGTCTTTTGAAATGAAATACGAATTTGTGAGACGAGATTGAGCTGTAAAAAGGCAAGAGAGATTTCATTAAAAGAAAAAAGCTGAAAATTGAGTAAAAAAAAAGGATCGTGAGTGTTCAACATTTATTTTCTTTGTGAGTGATCAAGTGAGGTTTGTGGTGAGGTTTCTTTAATCTTGTTCAATATGTCTAGGAGTCCCGAACGACGAGTAGTGAGCGACGAAGCGTCAGATGCTGCTGGTGGTAGGAGAAGATTGCAACCACAAAGGAATGTTCCCAGAGGTAAAGGTTCTAATTTAGAAATGCAAGTTGCATTACGAGAAGTCACACGCTTGCTCCATTCTATCACCGAACATTTAGACCAAAGAGATGAACAGGGACAACGAGCAAACACTCCTCCAATTACGAGAAGGGAACAAGAATGACCTTGGCTACATGACAACGACTTATACGAACCAAGTGAAGTTGACAGCAATCAAACTTCCAGACAGAATGAATGAAGAAGAGGTCCACGAGCACGTGATCAAAGAGATCGGAGGCGGGAAGACGATGATCTCAAGAACATCAAATTGACCATTCCTCCTTTTCAAGGCAAGTCAGATTCTGAAGCCTATTTGGAATGGGAAAAAAAGATCGAACTTGTGTTCGATTGTCACAACTACTCCGAAAATAAAAAGGTTAAATTAGCCGACATAGAGTTTTCCGACTATGCTATGATATGGTGAGATCAGTTGACTACAAACCGGAGGCGAAACGGAGAATGTCCAATTTCCATTTGGACCGAGATGAAAGCAGCCATGAAACGACTATTCATTCCCTCTTACTACCATCGGGAGTTACATCAAAAACTCCAACACCTTACTCAAGGATCGAAGAGCGTCGAAGATTATTACAAAGAGATGGAGGTAGCAATGATTCGAGCCAAATATACAAGAAGAACGAGAAGCTACCATGGCTCGATTTTTAGCCGGGCTTAACCGTGAGATAGCAAATGTTGTAGAATTACAACACTATGTTGAAATGGAAGATATGGTCCACATGGCCATTAAGGTAGAAAAGCAATTGAGGCAGAAAGGAGCATTCCGAAGTTACTCCAACGATAAACCTTCTAAATGGGGCCAAAGCTCGAGTAAGGGACTCCCCGCGAACAAGTCGAAGGACTCTACTTTCACCTCTAAGACCAACAAACCTTTGGCCGAAACAGATAAAGGCAAGGCTCCAGAAAGTTCTAATACAAGATCAAGGGACATAAAATGCTTCAAATGCCTTGGTAGAGGACACATCGCAAGTCAATGCCCAAATAGACGAACTATGGTGATGCGAATTAACGGTGAGATAGAAACAGAAGACGAAGAAGAATATGAATCTGAATCCAATTCCGAGGCTGATGAGGACTTAGAACACGGGAATTACTCGTCGTGAAGCGAAGCCTCAACCTTCAAGGTGTAGGAAAAGAGGAGCAATGAGAAAATATTTTTCATTCAAGATGCCAAGTGCAAGGTAAGGTTTGTAGCTTTATCATTGACGGAGGGAGTTGTACGAACGTAGCAAGTACTCTTATGGTGGAAAAGTTAGGCTTGACAACCACCAACCATTCGGCTCCATATAAGCTCCAATGGCTTAATGATGGCGGAGAGCTTAAAGTTACAAAGTAAGTGTTAGTATCCTTTAGCATCGAAAAATACTCCGATGAAGTGTTGTGTGACGTAGTGCCGATGCACGCGAGCCACTTACCCTTGGGACGTCCATGGCAATACGACCACCGAGTGATGCACGATGGCTACACCAATCGATATTCCTTCAAGCATCATGGAAGGAATGTAACACTTGCACCCCTTACTCCGAAGCAAGTGTTTGATGATCAACAGAAACTCAAGCTCTCTATTGACCAAGCAAAAGAAAAAGGAAAGGAGACAAAAAAAAAGTCAAAAAAATGAGAGAGTGAAAATTAAAAACACTGATGAGAGAGAAGAAAAACAAGAGTTAAAAGAAAAAGAGAGTGGTAAGATGAGTGTTTTTGCGAGAGCAAGTGATATACGAAGAGCATTATGTCTTAGACAACCGATGTATGTCCTACTGTGCAAGGAATCATTCTTGAACACTAACGACTTACTCGAAAATCTTCCTTCTTCTATGTTGTCTCTGATTCAAGAATTTGAGGATATCTTTCCGGAGGAGGTACCAAGTGGTTTACCGCCCATTCGTGGCATAGAACACCAAATTGACTTGGTTCCGGGAGCTGCTCTACCCAATCGACCTACGTATCGGAGCAATCCCGAGGAAACAAAGGAGCTCCAAAAGCAAATCACCGAATTACTAGACAAGGGATATATCCGAGAAAGTCTTAGTCCCTGCGCGGTACCGGTATTACTAGTGCCAAAGAAAGATGGTTCGTGGCGTATGTGTGTCGACTGTCATGCCATCAACAAGATTACCGTCAAATATTGACACCCGATACCCCGACTCGATGACATGCTCGACGAGTTAAGCGGAGCACGAATCTTCACAAAGATTGATCTCAAAAGTGGCTATCACCAAATTAGAATGCGAGAAGGAGATGAATGGAAGACAGCCTTCAAGACAAAGTTAGGTTTGTACGAATGGTTGGTAATGCCATTTGGACTTACCAACGCCCCAAGTACTTTCATGCGTCTTATGAATCATGTCTTACGAGCTTTTATTGGAAAATCATGTGTTGTTTATTTTGATGATATTTTAGTGTACAGTAAATCCTTGGAGGAACATGTGCAACACTTGCGTGCGATCTTGGAAACGTTACGAAAAGAGGTATTGTACGCTAATCTTAAGAAGTGTTCTTTTTGCACTGACAAAGTTGTTTTTCTAGGTTATGTTGTGAGTACAAATGGCCTGGAAGTAGATCAAGGGAAAATCCGCGCCATCCAAGAATGGCCACGTCCTACGACGATCAGCCAAGTCCAGAGTTTTCATGGATTGGCTAGTTTCTATCGACGATTCGTTCCCAATTTCAGCACGATAGCCGCTCCTTTAACGAATGTAATCAAGAAGACTTCAACCTTCCATTGGTCTGATGAACAAGAACGGTCCTTTAATACGATTAAAGAATGTCTTGTAAAAGCCCCATTATTAGCCTTTCCTGATTTTACTAGAACTTTTGAAATGGAGTGTGATGCTTCAGGTGTAGGGATTGGAGCCGTTCTAACACAAAATGGAAGACCGGTGGCATATTTTAGTGAGAAATTAAACAGAGCTGCCCTTAACTATCCAGTGTATGATAAAGAGATGTACGGCCTGATTAGATCGCTCGAAACCTGGCAACATTACTTAAGACCAAAAGAGTTTGTTATTCATTCTGATCATGAAGCACTCAAATACATTAAAGGTCAACATAAGCTCAACAAAAGACACGCAAAGTGGATCGAATACTTAGAGTCATTCCCGTACATAATTAAATACAAAAAGGGTAAAGAAAATGTAGTAGCTGATGCATTGTCACGAAGGTACACTTTATTGACTACCCTTGACTCTAAACTGCTTGGTTTTCATCACATCAAGGAATTGTATTCTAATGATACTGATTTTGGAAATGTCTATAATGCTTGCGAGAGTGGTGCTTTTGATAAGTTTTACAGGCATGAAGGATTCCTTTTCAAGGAAAACAAATTATGCATACCGCAAGGCTCTATGCGAGACATGCTTGTGTTAGAGGCACATAGTGGTGGCCTTATGGGTCACTTTGGAAGAGACAAAACATTGTCCACTCTTCAAGAACATTTTTTCTGGCCAGGAATGTGAAAGGACATTGAACGGATCTGCAATCGTTGCATAACCTACAAACAAGCTAAATCACAGGTTCAGCCTCATGGTTTATACACGCCCCTTCCTATTCCGGGCACTCCTTGGACCGACATCTCCATGGATTTTATCCTTGGCTTATCGAGATCTAAAATGGGGAAGGACTCGATTTTTGTTGTAGTTGATCGTTTTTCTAAAATGTATGATTTTATTCCTTGCTCTAAAACTGACGATGCTGTGTATATTGCAAACTTATTTTTTAAAGAAATCGTTCGATTGCATGGAGTTCCAAGAACGATCGTTAAAGAAATCGTTCGATTGCATGGAGTTCCAAGAACGATCGTATCCGATCGGGACGTAAAATTCTTAAGCCATTTTTGGCGAACTCTGTGGGGAAAGCTAGGGACGAAATTGCTATTTTCAACCACTTGTCATCCTCAAACGGATGGACAAACCGAGGTGGTGAACCGAGTCCTATCGACCTTGTTGCGAGCATTGGTGCGAAAAAATCTCAAGACGTGGGAAGATTGTCTACCCCACATTGAATTCGCTTATAACCGAGCTATTCATTCTGCAACTAAATTTTCTCCCTTCGAGATTGTTTACGGGTTTAACCCTTTCACTCCTCTGGATTTATTACCATTGCCTTCTGACAAATTTATCCATTCTGATGCCAAAAAAAAGGCGGACTATGTAAAGGAACTACATAGAAAGGTGCGCGAGAATATCGAAGCAAGAACCGAGCAATACGTCCAACGAGCCAACAAAGGTCGTAGACACATTTTCTTTGAACTAGGAGACTGGGTTTGGGTTCATATGCGAAAAGAAAGGTTTCCCGCGCAAAGACGATCCAAACTTCTCCCAAGGGGGGACGGTCCATTTCAAGTCCTTGAACGAATAAATGACAACTTGTACAAATTGGACTTACCAGGTGACTATAACGTGAGCGCGAGTTTTAATGTCTCTAATCTGTCTCCTTTTTATGTACGTGATGATTCGAGGATGAATCAACTTAAAGAGGGAGGGAATGATACGAATGCACCTATAATGGAACTAAACTGAGACACCCTCGAGCTGCCCAATGGACCAATTACGCGTAGCCGTGCTAAACGACTTAAGGATGCCACTTCAGTTTTAGTGGCACAAATCTGGAATGAAGAAAGAAAGGACTTCAAGAACACACCGAATATTTACAATTTATTTAAAGCCAATTATACTAGCTACCAAACAATCACATGAGCTCGTTGTTAGCTCATTCTTAGCTCATTTTAATTATTTTATTGCTAGGTGCCTTTTTAAAACCTAAAGTTAAGGGACAAGGTTACTGGTACCTTTTCAAAAACTTAAGGGTTAAAAGGTTGTTAGGTGCCTCTTCAAAAACTCAAGGGTTAAGGGTTAAAGGTTGCTGGTGCCCTTTCAAAAACTTAAGGGTTAAGAGGCAAGATTAGAAGACTATTTGGCTAGCCTTTGTTCAGCCTATAAAAAGGCTATGTAATTCTCATTTGACAATTCAGACTTTAAGAAAATTTTATGAACTTTTGTTCATTTGAGTGAGTTCATCTCCTATTCATTTTCGTACAAGTTTCGTTAGACTTATCAAGCTTGCTTGTGGCGTCTTCGACTTGTTTGAACTTATCACCAAATTCCCTTTGGTGTGGCGTTCATCAACCTATTTTCATCTTTCCACCTTAAACATTATAGAATCCGGGGTGACACTCTTTAGTGTCGAATCGCTTCTTGTTTAAGTTCGTTTATCCAACCCCATCAAAATTATCCTTTATCTTTTTTTTTATTCTATTTATCCATTTTTCATTTCTTTTCATCAAACCGAACCATTTCTTATTTTTATTCACTTAAAACTTCCGCAAACGCATCCATATTTTCCAATTATTTTCCAAAGGCTTGATTCCCCCTCGTAGACGATTGGGCAACCCGCATACGTTTCGATTCATCCCGAGCCGGCCCGTATCACGCATCTTATCATGTTTTGTCAGAAGATGGCTTGTTATGTGAGTGAAGACAAACTGTTAATACACTGTTTCCAAGATAGCTTGGTCGGATCAGCCCTCTGATGGTATAATCAACTCAGCAGGGAGAGGATCCGATCATAGAAGGACCTAGCATCAGCATTTTGTGAACAATACAAGCATGTCTCTGACATGGTGCCCGATCGACTAATGCTGCAGATGATACAAAAGAAGCCAACAGAGACTTTTAGACAATACGCTCAAAGGTGGAGGGATATCTCGGCCCAAGTAGAACCCCCACTAACTAAAACTGAGATAACGGTCCCCTTTATCAACACTTTGAAAGCTCCATTTTATGACAAGCTGGTGGGAAATGCCACAAAAGACTTCGCCGACATCGTAATGTCTGGGGAACTCATTGAGAATGCTATAAAGAGTGAAAAAATAGATGCAAGAGAAAGTGTCAAAAGGTCAAGCTCGAGAAATATGAAAAATGAAGTGAACAACTTGAGCAAGCGTTCCAAGTCAATCTCTACAGGTCAAACGAGGGCTATGACCACTGGTCATCAGAGATCATCAAGTCAAGAATCCAATGCAAAGCGTCTCCAGTTTACACCAATTCCAATGGCATATGGGGAGTTGTATCAAGGCCTGTTTGATGCACATAGGGTGGCTCCTCACTACATGAAACCAGTGCAACCCCCATACCCCAAATGGTATGATTCGAATGCTCAATGCGAGTATCATGCGGGAATAACGGGTCACTCAACCGATAACTGCATTGCATTTAAGAAATTGGTGGAGAGGCTTATTAAAATAGAGGTTTTGAAGTTTGATGAGTCGACCAGAGCAATAAGTTGCGATAATTGAAAGAGGGGGCGAGAGAGTCTCGACTCCTTAAAGAAGTTATCAGAAGCCTAGAAATCGAGAAGTCAAAACGCCAATGACACATTCGAAGGGAAAACAGGGGCATAAAGCTTTCCGAAGTCTTGCACACTTGGGAGTGTTTTGAACAATAAGACCATAAAGCTTTCTGAAGCCTTACACACTTGGGAGTGTTTTGAACAATAGGATTATGGAAGAAACCTGTATTTTTAGCTAATCTGGAGTAATATTCAAAACATGCTTGTTGCTTTAAGCCTAGAGGCAACAAGAGTCCTTTCGTGAAATGGGCTTGTTTCCAGAATTGTTATTTCAATAAAATGCATCTTTATTTTCACTCATCGCATTTCATACCCTACATCGTTTCATTTTCATATCATACTTTTCTACCTTCATGTCCACAATGGGTCTCCCAGATACCAATGACATGAGCGACGCTGTTACCGACTCTCTTTTTAACGAGATATGTGTCTAAAGGGATTGGAGGACTGGGGAGATGACAGAGGTCACAACTTATTTCCTAAATTGTCAAGAATGGTAGATCCCATCTTACGAAGTGTCAGTAAACACTACAAGGGAGATGAAAATGGAAGCTTAGCTTGCCGCAAGAATAAGGCAAGAAGTCATTGAGTTATCTCCAAGAGTTCAAAGATATTTTCGTATGATCACGTTAAGACACGCCGGGGCTACTAAGGCACGAGTATGCTGTCAAAGCTAAGGAAGTCACAGAAGAAGTCCATAAGGATATTTGAATATCACATGCTGATGGTTCTACCCTGACTAAGCAAATCAAGAGGTTCGAGCTACTAGTCTACCCTGAAAGGAAAATTGCATCAAACGCCAAATCGAGGAAGACAGAACTTATGTGCCTCTTCCTTTTTTCTACACGTGGGGCATGGACGTTATCAAGCCAATCTCCTCGAAAGCTTCTAGTCCGCATCGATTCATTTTTTGTGGATGTTGATCTCTTCACTAAGAGGGTAAGGGTCGCTTCATATGCCAATATTACAAAGTCGATAGTCATTAGACCAAAAAGAAAAAATATTAACATAAATGGCGAAAAGATCATATTTAACCGCACAATGTCAAAAGTTTGCGGTCTTTTCAAAGATCAAGTGCCATGTCATAGTAAAAAAAAAAGGGGCAACAAAACAAAGGGAAGATGACCTAAACTTGTGAATGTGGGCATATAGAAGTTACGTTTACCCTTTTATGCTCATTAAACTCCGGCCAGGATCTCTGCTGGGACAATGCTTTCCTCATTAGGTTTTGTCTAGTGAAGTCAAAATCCTCTTTTCCCCAGGCACAGGCCAAGCCAAAATTGGATAAAGTGGAATGGATCCAATCCCGATGTGATCAAGTGAATTTGAAAAGAAAATGTTGAGAGATATCTGTCACGATCAGATGAAGCGAGTTTACAACAAAAAGGATTGCCTTAGAAAATTTCATGATAGGGCTTTGAAAGAAAATTTATCTCATGCAAAAGAGACTTCAGAAGAAAGTAAATGTCAAACTAGAAAGGACCTCATGTAGCAAAGAAGGCTTGTTCTATGGAAGCATGGATATTAACAGAGATGGATGGCAAGGACCTGTCCAATTCGGTGAATTCAGAAAAAACAAAAAAAATCAAAAAAATCAAAAAAATTTCATCAAAAAGAAGAAAGAAAAAGGAGAGGCCAAAGGCGAAAACCCGCAAAGGGCACTTTGAGACCAAAGGTGGGTTTGAGTTGAAAACCCGGAAAGGGCAGCTCAAAGTTTGATAAAAAATGGGGCATACAGTAGTCTTGCTACGCTTGAAGTAACAATGAAGAGGAATGTTACGCCTTGGGGTATCGACAAAGTGCTCCGGATCCCCTAAACACATATTGAGTTTAGAATGGTCCTCAAGAAGTTTGAACAGAGAAGCTCAAGCTGCGATATCTGGGGCACCTAGTTTCTATTTTACTCATTTTGAGTTTGCTATTTTGGTCTTTTCAAAATACACTCTAAATAAACTTGCTTCTTCATTGCATTTGCTAGCTTTGATTAACTGGTTTGTTTCGAACTATGCTCCCAATAAATTTCCATTTCATCCATCATTATGGTCCTTTTTTGAGCATTTTGCATTGAAATAACGATTACTGGACTAATAATAGTTTCATGAAAAGAGTTCCGCATATTACTCTGGAAACCTCTAAACAATACAGGAGTCTGAAACAGGATTATTGCTTAAGATTCATCAAGCTTAAGGGTTGGAAATATCTGAGTCCAAATAAAGGTTATCACTTCGAATTTTTGTCAAAAATGGTGGTTGAACAAAATGACAAAATACCGCATCAGTGACACAATCCTGATGGAAAATGGGTATTGTTAACCTAAGTGCAAAACCAGAATCATTCTCGAAAGGAAATGATATTTTGCATTCATGCGAGCATCATGCATATACATCTGGTTGGGTCACCTAAAGAGTGATCATTAGAAGGAAGCTGATACAAATCCTGTACCTTTGAATAACAAGAGGGTGGGTTGAAGAAGAGACAAATCCTATGTTTTAGAGTCGTAGTGGGATGAATGGAGGATATTCAAATCCTATACCCCCAGGTCACAATGAGATGAATCCTGAAGCTACAGTGGGGCAAAAGGGTAATATACGAGAAACACAGATTACTCCTGAGGTTTGAGGACGGGTACAAAACCTGAAAGGGAAATCAAGAATCGAAGCAATGAATACAGGTCATCATGAAAGTCATGACGGAAAATAGATACATGATAAACAAACCCAGGGCGCATGGCATAATCATGTAGGCATAAAAGCATTTAAGACAAACACGTGCATATCAAGATAACATTACGCATGACACATACAGGTACGCCATTAAAGCAAGAAGTTTTGACGATAGCTATATTAAATCAAAGGAAAAGAAGACATCCGAGTTTCGCTAGATGATATGTCATTCAAAACTCAACTCATATAACGAGGGGTGGGTTGAGCCTCGAGTCGCACGCCGAGGTATTTTCAATTTCTGTTTTCCAATTTCTATTTGCAAAAAAGAAAAAATCAACTTCTCAGGTCGCACGCTGAGGTATTTTCAATTTCTGTTTTTCAATTTTCATTTTTTAAAATATCAACTCATAATACGATAGGTGAGTTAAGCCTCAGGTCACACCCTGAGGTGCTTTTCAATTTCTGTTCAAAAATTAACTCATAATATGAGAGGAGCAGATTGATCTTGCCTTTCTAAGCGAAGCAAATCGAGCATAGTAGATTTTGCCTTCCTAAGCGAAGCAAATCGAGCATAACAGATCTTGCCTTCCTAAGCGAAGCAAATCGAAAAGCAGATTTTGCCTTCCTAAGCGAAGAAAATCGAGCATAACAGATCTTGCCTTCCTAAGCAAAGCAAATCGAAAAGCAGATTTTACCTTCCTAAGCGAAGCAGATCGAGCATAACAGATCTTGCCTTCCTAAGCAAAGCAAATCGAAAAGCAGATTTTACCTTCCTAAGCGAAGCAGATCGAGCATAGCAGATTTTGCCTTCCTAAGCGAAGCAAATCGAGCATAACAGATCTTGCCTTCCTAAGCGAAGCAAATTGAAAAGCAGATTTTGCCTTCCTAAGTGAAGCAAATCGAAAATCAGATTTTGCCTTCCTAAGCGAAGCAAATCAAGCATAACAGATATTGCTTTCCTGAGCGAAGCAGATCGAAGATAGCAGATCTTGCCTTCCTAAGCGAAGCAGACCAAAGATAACAGATCTTGCCTTCCCAAGCGAAGCAAACCGAGGTATTTTTAATTTCTGTCTTTTAATTTCTGTTCAAAAATCAACTCATAATATGAGAAGTGAGTTGAGCCTCAGGGCGCGCCGAAGTATTTTTAATTTTTGTTTTTTAATTTCTGTTGAAATCAACTCATAATACGAGAGATGAGTTGGGCCTCGGGTCACGCACGCTGAGGTATTTTCAATTTCTGTTTTTCAATTTCTGTCTAAATATCAACTCATAATACGAGAGGCGGTTGAGCCTCAGGTCACACGCTGAGGTGTTTTTCAATTTCTGTTTTTCAATTTCTGTTCAAATATCAACTCATAACACGAGAGGTGAGTCGAGCCCCAGGTCACGTTGAGAGGTTTTTCAATTTTTATTTTTCAATTTTTGTTCAGACTCATAATACGAGAGGTGAGTTGAGCCTCGGGTCACACGCCGAGTTCGAAAGGTTTAGATTTATTTCATCGAAATCCTAATGGAGCAATTAGTAGATCGAAGCTACTAATATCTTTGTGTCGTGAAGTCACATTGGAGCAAGCAAATCCCATCCCTTAGAAGATTGAGGAGAAGCGAATTGAAGCTACGGGTCATCTCGCGAAAGCAGTGGCAGAATGGATCAAAGCAACTGGTTACAGTAGAGTTTAAAGATGTTTGAGGAAAACGAGGACCGATAAGTCAAGGCTTGGCCAAGACTGGGCAAAATTGGTTCTTCTATTGTCTTTGCTCTATCCTCGTTTCACGACAATGAGCAAAGAGGGGCAGCTGTAATAACCAAATTTGCCCGGCCCATTAAAGCCCAATAAACACCAAAACAAAAAACCAAACAAACAAAACAAAAAAAAAAACAATAAAAGGTCCAGTCCATGTACAAAGCAAATTCGGAGCCCAATTACAATAACCTGACCCTAACCCAATCCAAGCCCGAATGGCCCATTTCACAACCCAATACCTAAAATTTATCAGCTAACCCGAACCAAACAAACCCAATACAAGCAAGCCCAATTAAATTCAAACCCTAGCCCATTAACGGAAAATGAAAACAACAGCAAAAGAATCTAGTGCCCATACACCACTGTCGGCCACCACTACCCATCACCCCATACGCACCGCACGCCAGTAGGGTCTTCTTCCGCATGCCTCTGACGACACATTATCTGCAAAAACAAGAAACGAAAACAACGAGAAAGCAAAATGACAAAGACCAATAGAAAACGAAGTGAAAAATTAAAAAAAAAATCGCGTCTGTATAATCTGTTATATAAACCGAGGGAACCGTTTCGGGGGTGGACCCTTTTTTTGGGGAAAAAAGAAAAAAAAAGATCGAAACCAAGCACTGTACAAGATCTTCACATTTTTACGAATCTCAGGAACATTTCGCAATCAATCAGAAATAAAAAGCAAAAACAGAAATTTGAAGGTCTATTTCTTTTTATCGTTTACCCTTTTCATTTTTTTTATTCTACAAATTCTATAAACAAAAAGAAGGCAAGGGGACCTTATCTGGATCCGCCCGAACGCGTAGTCGGAGGACTCACGCCATCATGTGGTCGATTAGAAAAAGGGGGTAGAGAGCCTTCGGCCTTGGTGCCCACGATGGTTCAAGGGCTCGGCTTCGAACAGGACTGAAACATGACCTCCAAGCGTCGTTGACCACCGAATGTGGTGGTGGTTCAATGACCGAATGGGAAAGCCCAATAGTCGGGCGCGAGAGAAAAGATGGCACCCCTTTGTCGTTTGAAAGAGATTTGGGGGGGTTCTCTGTTATTTTCAAAGAAAGGAAATTAAATGAAAAGAAAGGAAGGAAAGGCTGTAACAAGTAGAGCAAACGGCGCCTTTTGGGCTTCCAGAAAGTGTGCATGTCCCTTCTATAGGAAATTTGCGCTATGGGCCCTCCCTTTTTGTTCCATTCTTTAAGTGCATCTAACTGAACCTTTTTTTTAATTTGCAATTTTGCCCTGAATTCGTGTGACATTTTAATTTAGTTTGGTACCAAACGCTGTGCATAGGGGTTGGGTTATTCACCCATTTGGTCCCCGTGAGTTTACGCGCTAGACGTTATGATCCCTGCCCCTATTACTTTAGTTTATTGCAATTTTAGCCCTTGATATTTATCCTGATTTTAATCTAGTCTTGGACCTATTCAAAGAGTATTTATTTACTTTTCTTTAAAAATTGTATTATTATTATTATTATTATTATTATTATTATTATTATTATTTATTTTGATTTTTATATACTGTTTTATTAAACTTTATGTATATATATGTGGTTTATTTAAAGACTCCTTTTCACACGTTATTCGTTTTTAAATCTTTCGTATATTATCCATTTTAATTGGTTCATCATTATTCTTAATTTTCATGTGTTATTTTATTAAGCCGTTTTCTACTTATATGTTATTATTTTAAATTTCTTCTTACATATTCATTATGTTAAACTTTTATGTTGTTTTAAATTTCTATATATTATTTATTTTAAACCTTTTATATCATGTTAACTTGCTTCATATATATTTTTACGTACTTTTTATTTATAATCATTTTTTTAATTATTTCAAATTGTATGTATTATTTCTTTCAAAAGCATTTAATTCATTACTCTTTGACTATAATTGTTAATATTTAAATAGGTGTAAGTTATAGGATCATCATTCTTGTATGTATTATAATTTGCTCATTCGTAATTTTATATCATTGTTGTTTATTCGTGTATTGTCTTATCCATGTATTATTGTCCATTGGTCATAATCATGCATATCTTTTAAATATTACATCCGCTATCGTTTTAAAAATGCAAAAGTTTTTCAAAATAAGGCAATATTTTATGTTTGGAAACTTGAGAAGTCATGCCTTATGTGTTGGGTTTCGGTTTTTTGCTTCGCCAAGCGATCGAATATCCTTTTGATATTTTAACGCATAAGTCTCGAGAACTATGAGATGATCTTGGATCCGAGGATTTAAATTATCATGTCCTACGCATTGGATGTGATATTTTGTCCTTCGGAACGAGAAAATCTTGATATTCAATTCGAGAAAACTAAAATATTTCCAAAAAAGATCAATTTCCTTTTTCTTTTTAAATTTTCAACTTTCGACATTGAGACATTAGATAATCAATTTGGTACCAATTTTGGGCGTGACGAGGGTGGTAACCTTTCCTCGCACGTAACTGACTCCCGAACCTATTCTCTCAAATTTTCGTAGACCAAAAAACATTGTTTTAGTAAATCAAAATGTCTTATTAAAACAAAGGTGATCCGATCACACCTAATAAAAGATCGGTGGTAACTCCTATTTTTTTTATTTTCAAAACCAAGTCGATTCCCGTTTTGTCAGAAATGGTTACGACAAAGCCATAAGTGAGAAATGTATGGTATAGGTGAAATACATCTGTAAAAATAATAATCATATGTATGAAATAATAATACATGCATTTCTTATTATATAAGTAATATATTATAAAATAATGTAATAATAATAACAAAACATAAAAGAAAAAGAAAAAGAAATAACAGAATTGGAAACGAAACAGGGGAAAGAAAGAAGAAAAAGAAAGCGAAAATTAGGTTTCAAGTTCAAAGGTTTAGTTGGTAAGTTAATTTAACCCATTTTCTTGTAATTTTGATGTTTTTAGAATCTTAGAACAAAATACTACTTGATTTATGTTGAAATTTTAAAAGTTAGTGAACTTTTAGATGTTGTTCATGTTGAATAAACTGAAGTATTAAGGGTTAAATTGATAGAATTTCAAGTTAGAATAGAGAAAAGGATTGAATTGTAAAATAAATTATAAGTTTTGTGTAATAGGAACTAAATAGGGAAATTTTTGAAACTTAGGATTTTATGGTGAAATTAGAGAGTTAAGTTTAGTTTAAGTGGAAATTGAATGAAAATATAGAATAAGTTGTGAAGAAAATGAAGTTAGTTTTGGTTGGGGACTGAATTGGAATTTAGGCAAAAGTTGAGTAAAAATCGAAACATTCAATGTGAAATTATGTGAATTGATGATTTTAAATTATGTGAATTGTTCCATTCAATTCAATATCATAATATCAATTACTTACCTCAATCTACTTACCATACACATTAAGTAATAAATTTAACAATTAATTATTAAATTCGGATTATAGAAATACAAACCGTAATTTCTCGAATCACTCATTGTCAACTTTCGAATTTAATAATTTTAAATTAAACAATTTAAAATCATCAATTCACATAATTTCACATTGAATGTTTCGATTTTTACTCAACTTTTGCCTAAATTCCAATTCAGTCCCCAACCAAAACTAACTTCATTTTCTTCACAACTTATTCTATATTTTCATTCAATTTCCACTTAAACTAAACTTAACTCTCTAATTTCACCATAAAATCCTAAGTTTCAAAAATTTCCCTATTTAGTTCCTATTACACAAAACTTATAATTTATTTTACAATTCAATCCTTTTCTCTATTCTAACTTGAAATTCTATCAATTTAACCCTTAATACTTCAGTTTATTCAACATGAACAACATCTAAAAGTTCACTAACTTTTAAAATTTCAACATAAATCAAGTAGTATTTTGTTCTAAGATTCTAAAAACATCAAAATTACAAGAAAATGGGTTAAATTAACTTACCAACTAAACCTTTGAACTTGAAACCTAATTTTCGCTTTCTTTTTCTTCTTTCTTTCCCCTGTTTCGTTTCCAATTCTGTTATTTCTTTTTCTTTTTCTTTTATGTTTTGTTATTATTATTACATTATTTTATAATATATTACTTATATAATAAGAAATGCATGTATTATTATTTCATACATATGATTATTATTTTTACAGATGTATTTCACCTATACCATACATTTCTCACTTATGGCTTTGTCGTAACCATTTCTGACAAAACGGGAATCGACTTGGTTTTGAAAATAAAAAAAATAGGAGTTACCACCGATCTTTTATTAGGTGTGATCGGATCACCTTTGTTTTAATAAGACATTTTGATTTACTAAAACAATGTTTTTTGGTCTACGAAAATTTGAGAGAATAGGTTCGGGAGTCAGTTACGTGCGAGGAAAGGTTACCACCCTCGTCACGCCCAAAATTGGTACCAAATTGATTATCTAATGTCTCAATGTCGAAAGTTGAAAATTTAAAAAGAAAAAGGAAATTGATCTTTTTTGGAAATATTTTAGTTTTCTCGAATTTAAAGAGAAAGTTGACAATGAGTGATTCGAGAAATTACGGTTTGTATTTCTATAATCCGAATTTAATAATTAATTGTTAAATTTATTACTTAATGTGTATGGTAAGTAGATTGAGGTAAGTAATTGATATTATGATATTGAATTGAATGGAACTTAATTTTATAAGCATATGTAAATAGTTGAATTAAATTATGAGAATTTGTGATTGGTGTGGATTTTGATTGAAATTGAATTGAGAAATTGAAATTGAAAACCCTATTAACTGTATCGGGTAGAGTCGGATATAGTTAGCATGCCATAGGATTGAAAGAGTTCAAGGATACTTCGACCATGAGTCAATGAGACACTGGGTGTCAAATCATTACTTCGGATAAATTCGATGAGGTATTGGGTACCAACTTACTTTGGCATGGCCGATGAGACACTAGGTGTCAATCTAATACTTCGAATTATCCGATGAGGCACTAGGTGCCAAACTTATGTGTTTTGGTTGAATCCGTATATCCGTCCGAGTCCGAATCATGTTAATAGTGGAATATAAATAAATTGGCAATATGAATGATATTGGATGATTTTGAATATGAACTATAATACCCCTAACCCGTATCCGTCACCAGACAGGGTTACGAGGCATTACTAGGTTTTACAGAATATTTTCAGATAGTTCGAGTCATTTTGCTATTCGTATTCCTAAAATAATCATAATGTTCCTTAAATGGACCCTCGAGGCCCAAAGCATAATTAGAATAGAGTCGAGACCTAATCAACCAATGAGACATTAGAAACTAAAAAGGAAAAATGTTAGATTAAGGGTATTTACCTTTTCGACTGTCTTTTTTTATAATTATTTTTAATGAAAAATACTTATCTAAGCGATAAAAGTGGAGAACTCTTACATGTATTGAAGAACTTTTACATGTATTGAACAGGTTTATCTGTTTCCTCGCGGCAAGTGTTACTGCCGTCCAATTCTAAATCAAAACCGAGTAATAGTGTCTCGTAGATGTCCGAAGTAGACATGCCGCTGATATTGTCAACCATAATCGGAACCAGGGCATCGATTGTGCAAGATTCACTGAAATTTTCCAACGTGGTTTTGCTATCTAAAAAATAAAAGTAGGAAGATATAGTGGGACAACGGGAGGCATTAATATACGAAGAAGAGTTCATCGGTTCCGAGCAGTTCACAAGAAACATGACGCTAGACGGAAAACCCAACATATAGGGTACTTTTCAGGATTCATCAACGCGAAAGGAGTTGCGAGGAAGGGAGCAATTATCATCCTTACTGAGATTTGCATCCATAGCTTTCATCGTTTGACGTGAGATATTTTGGGATCCGAGATTTGGACTGAATTCGACTGTGCAAATATCATAAGAGATGTTTTGGACATAGAATCTCCCATACTTCATGATTAATTTGGTGTGGTTGTTATTGTCACACTCCAGTTCCAACCTATGGTCACCACAGTTGGAAGGTTGGGTTGTTAATCGAAAAGGGTAGCTGATGTTAACGTTTCCACACATTGTAGAGCCGTAATCCTTGTTTGCGTTTCTACCTATGCAAGCTTCTGGTAGTAGAAATAAAGCGATGACGGCCATAAGGCCAAACAATGGCAGTTGGGTTTAGGTAAACATTAGCTTTTTTGGGGGGGGGGGGGTGGGGGGCGGGCATTAAAATTATAATATAAAAATAATTTATGATATTATATTATAAATACTGAAATGGCTTAATTTCTATATTTATTTGTGATATATTTTTTGAATTATGTTATTTATTCTTTTAATAATATTATTTATATTTGTATTTTTTATTATTGATTTAGGGAATAATTTGAGAAAAAGAAATTTAAAATTATTTTTCACTATAAAATGTCCTAAAATATCTTATTTTAAAACATAGTATCACTGTCACTTATAAAAATATCAAATCATTCAAATTTATCTCTCGCTGTAAAAGGGTCATGCAAACAACTCATATAGACGCTCTTCTTCTTGATTTTCCCAGCCTTCGCAAAAGCTAAAATCTATCCCTAGTCTCTACTCCACCCTCTTTTGTTCTATCACCATCTTCATCATTTGTTGATCTTACTAGTTAAAAACATCATCTTTTATGGTAAGGATATTTTTATAATTATATAAAAGAAATCAAGATAAAAAAAAACTTTAAATGATTTTGAGGTGAAACACAAACTATCATATTTTTAAACACTAATTATAAAGGTAAAATAAAAGTTTAAAAAATTCTCAAGGGGTTATATGAATTTATAAATTTTGGGAGGATATTTTTATTTTTTTATATGAACTTTAGGAAAAAAAAAATGAATCCACTTAATATGAATTAAACCCAAAACATCATAATTTTCATTACCTAAATTTTATCATATCAACTAAAATCACATTTAATTTTATATATATATTTTTACAAGTTTATTATATAATATTATTTTCACCCACGGTATATCATAATTTAATACATCTTTATTTGGACAAGCATTAGCCCCATATGCAAGAAAGAGTATTAAATTGAATTATTAAGTTATAATAATTTTTATTCAAATGGTTTAATCTAACTAATCATTTATAGGTGATAAATTATACAAATTGATTATTGAAAAATAAAATTTTAATATTGTTAAAATTTTTAATAAATTTGGACCAAATATAAACCTTTTATCACCTTAATAAATTCCGACAATATTGAGGATGACCAAGTCAATGCAAGTCTTAAGCCTTGAGTTTTCTTTGAAGCACAAAAAACATTCAAGTGGCTGAGATCAACATCTGTTATTGCTTTGGTCCTTTTATGTACCCATAGTGCGGTCTCGGAGGATCTTCATTAAGACATAGCTACAAAATTCCTTCTCAATTGATTTGATGTTTTTTTTATTTTTTTCATAAAAAAATATTCCTATTTAATTAAAATTAAAATTAAATTAAAAAACTTAAATTTGAAAATACCTGTAGAGACTTAAATTAATTCCAAGTTGGTTTAACATATAAGTGTCGATGAATCAAATTACGTTGAATTAAGGTCTTGTAGGTCTGTTCCAAAAAATTTCTAAGCTTTGAGTTAATTTTCGACCCAAACCACTCAAAACCCTTTTTTCTATTCAAAAATAATAATACATTAAAAATATTTTTTATTATTTAAATTCAACTCAGACCAAATCAAAATAAAATATAAAATATTTATCCAAATTTGACCCAAATTGAGTTGGGCCGCGCAGGCTACCCGGTCATCACAGGTGTATTTTAGCACAGCTAAGTAAAGTTGAATCATTAGATGGGGATATATGTGTGGTTTGGGTAAGTACTTATTTGGGCTCAATTATTTGCACTTTATTTATAGATTTAATTTTTTACTAATATGTGTGAGAAGTTCATTCTTTTATGAATTTTGAGCCACTTCGGTTTCTGTATTCAGAATTAAAAATTTATAAAATTTTAAAAATTTTATTAAATTATTAGTTATTAATTAAACCGGTTCGATCATTAGTTCCCAATTCAACTCATTTGATACAACAATAATTAAATGAATCATTCAACATCCATAAAAATCTAAAAAAAGAATATTAAATCAACTCCATCTGTTGAATAGCCAATCTTTTTTCTCAATTTTTTATTTTTATTAATTTCAAACATTTTTTTATTTAATCGATTTAACCATTTTGTTTAAATTAGGGTTAAAATTAGGATGTTGGCAAGGACCTCAACCCTCTAAAATAAGTCCTTTAAAATTTTAAATTAATAAAGATAAATTACACTTTAACCACCTAAAAATATAAAAATTTGATTTAATTCTTTAAAAATTATAAAGATATAGACTATTAAAATGGTAAAATTGCATTTTTGCTACATCATCACTTGAAAAATATGAAAGTTTTATGATGTGGTTCTCTAAAATTGTGCTACATTATCACTTGAAATTTTTTTTAAAAATTATATAAAGTTTTAGAGAATAACGTGGTACAATCTCTAAGTGTCACGTCCATTATTTTAATAACCGGATTGGTGATTAAACTAGTCATGCCACTAGTTTTGATTCAACCAGTTTGATCAGTTGGATTGTTGGACTAACAATAATTAAATAAACCATTAAGCATTCAGAAAAATCTAAAAAAAAAATAAAAGAAAATTTTATTAAACCGATTAAACATGGTCAACAGTCGAGGGTTCTTCTCAGTTTTCGATTTTTACTAATTTCAAGCAATTTTTATTTAATTGATTCAACATTTTTGTTCAAACTATTATATCAATCGATTCCCAATCCAATCGATTTGACCATCCAATCCACTTCTATGCTACTAACACTAGTCACATTATCAAATCTTGTTGGAATTCAAGTTTAGTGGAACAAAATAAAACTACTTGCCAAGTTCAGATACCAAAATGGACCAAAAAATTTACAAGTACCAAAGTAAACCTAATTGTCAAGTTTAGGAGTCAAAAATAAAATTACCCCTTATTTTTATTAGTTTCACTACAAAAATTATGTGAGTTCTATAAATTGAAATATATCATGTTGTTCCTCGTGCTGCAGTGAGAGAGACAATGCTATCATCTACTGAATACAATTTAGCAAGACCAAAATCGGAAACTTTTGGATTAAAATTCTCATAAAGAAGAATATTGTGTGGCTTGATATCAAAACGTAGAATTTGTATGTCACATCCTTGATGTAAGTAGTGAATTCCTTGTGTAACGGCCCAATTTTCATTGATGTTGGAATATGATTCGAGATCACTAAATCCGACGACTAAGTTAGAAAATTTTGATAATTTATAGGTAAGTGTGGTGTTAGTAATCTTTTTGAAATGGTGAATTTGTGGTTTAAAAGAAATTATTAGGTAAATTAAGTTAAACCGAGGTATCGAGACCTCAAATTTTTAAATCAAGTCATAAATATTTTTATAAATATTTATGGAGTGTTAATAAGTTAGTATTAAAGTTTCGTTAAGAAATTTTAAGGTTTCAATAGTTAATTGAATAAAAAGAACTAAATTGAATAAGATGCAAAACTGTGGAAGGTGATTAAATAGCTCAAATAATAAATAAGAGGGACTAAAAGAGGAATTAGACCCAAAATAAAATGGGATGGACGGTTGGGTAGAAAAATCAGCAAGAAATAGTGTGAATAAGGGGTAAAATTGGAAAAAAGGTAAAAATCTATTAGGTAAATATGGACCAAATTGGAAAAATCTAGATATTTTCATTTTCTTTCATCTTTTCCAACCAAAAACTCCATTGAAGGGTTTCTCTAAGCTGATTTTTCTTATTTTTACATTAAATTAAGAACCCAAAGTGAATCGTAGAAAAGAGAAAATAGCCAATTAGTCCCTAAACTTTCACGACTTTTGAGAATTGGCCCAGGTAAGTTCATACGGCTGAATTTAATGATTTGTTAAGAAATTTTATGAATGACTATGTTATGTTATCAATTATGATTGTTATCAAATTTAGTTAGTTGTAAAAGAATGAAATTATGGGTAAAAGTTCAAATTGTCTGGCACATTGGATTGAGTACCTTTGTTCAGTGATATGTGATGAATTGACGGAAAAGATCATGGTTTGACCATGGCAACATGTGGAATGTGGATATGTGCTTCCGTATAAGACCATAGCTAGGCTATGGCATCGGTGTGATGTGATTATGTGATCCGTGTAAGACCATATCTGGGATTGGCATCGATGTGATATGTGCTTCCGTATAAGACCATATCTGGGATATGGCATCGGTGTGATATGTGTTTTTGTGTAAGACCATATCTAGAATATGACATCAGTGTGATATGTGATCCGTGTAAGACCATGGTTGGGCTATCGCTTCGATGTGTGATATGTGATCATGTGCAAAACCATAGTTATACTATGGCATTGTGAAAATGAAATACTCAATTCCGAATTCGTTCCCTAATTTGATTAAGAAAGGTAAGTGGTAAATGGGCCCAAGAGATTGGAAATGATTAATGAGTGATATTAAGCTCAAACAAGTGAACTTATCACTGATTTTGTGATTGACAGGAAGAAATAGTGAAATTATATATTGTTTGATTGTTATAAAATGTTTGATAAGATTTAAATTCTATGCCTATGAGCTTACTAAGCTTCTATAAGCTTACTCTTGTGATTGTGATGTTCTTTGTAGATTGACGTATATATGGAGGACCGGATCAACACAGAGGATCACACTATCCAGATTTTCTCTGGTAAATTTTGTAAAACTCTTTAGATTTCTATGGCATGTATAGGACATTAACAATGTAATAGTTAAATGGAGATAATATGATTTGAATGATTATGTATGTATAAAACTTAGTATATTGGTATGTAAGACTATAGAAATATGTATATTTTGGCTTGAATTGGTTGTTTGGCTGGACTATATTGGAATGAAATTGTGTTTATGTGCAGGTTATTGGTGTTAGGGTGAGAAAAAAGGCCTAAAATGACCTATTTTCGTCCACATGGGCAGACACACGGTCTGCCATATGGGCATGTGTTGAGACCATGTGTCCCCTACACCTTGCAAATTTAAAACAGAATGCTCGAAATTTAGTCACACGGGCTGGACACAGGCTTGTGCCTTGACCGTCTGAGGCACACGGCTTGAAGACATGGCCGTGTGAAACCTGCACCTAATTTTCAAAAATTCGATTTAACCACATGGCCTAGCACAAGGGCGTGTGCCTTGGCCGTGTGAAATCAATTTCTTCATGGGTTGCAAGTTAGAGAGTTACACGCCCTGGAGACACGGGCATGTGAGCCACACGGTCACTCCACACGAGCGTGTCCCTTATCACACGAGCATGTGACCCTTAATATTGAGAAATTTTTTGCGAAAATTTCTTGTGATTTCGATTAAGTCCCGACCCGATCCTGATGTATGTTTTTGGGCCTTTAGGGCCCATATAAGGGACTATATAGTTAGTTTCGAAAAATGAATAGTAATTAACTCAGTTTGTCTGGAAAGGTTCCGTAAACTTAGGTAATACCTTGTAACCCTATATCGGTGACGGTTACGGGTTAGGGGTGTTACACCTTGAGCCACCCCAAGCATAATATCAAACATTTTTGTTTAACCCAAAATGTTCTTATTTTCTTCTGTAAATATGATTTTATCTAAAGAGGATAAAAAATCACAGGTAAAAAATAGTGAAAGAAATTAAGAAATTGAACGCGCAAATTTAATGTAGAAAAGTCCCTCCAAAGAGGTTAAAAATCATGGGCAAAGATAATTTTACTATAATGACAAAAGAATGAAGAGAACAAAGATGGAGATAAAAACTAAACCTCAAAACCCCAAAATAAAAAACTCTCAAAATATAAACACAAAATTATCCAAAAGTGTTACGAGTTATAATCTTTTAATGGGTATAATTTTTAAGGTTATAAAATAGCCTATTTACATGCAAAATTTGTAGGTCAAAGAATAATAAAATAATAAAAACTAATCAAAATTCGACTAAAATAAATAAACAGAGTTTAACTAGGAGATTACTTCTCAAATTTAACTGAAATATGAGGCATACTCCATAATAAAAGTATCACTTCAATAGTATAAAGCTACATAAATTCTTAGTTATGTCTTTGAAATATTTTCATAAGGGCATGTGCAAAAACTTTTTAATTCTAAATAAATTCATTGTCACAATATTACTTATTTAAAATCAAAACCACATTTATTTTTAAACAACATCCAACTAACAATTTATTTTTAAACAACATTTATATAAAAGGAATTAAATGAGAATCAATATACAACTTTATAAAGCCGACAACACGTCCAACATTTAAAGCACAAAGAAACTAGATAGGCCAACAACAAAACAATAATGCCAACATTCTCAAATACCTCAACAAATTTGTTCTAAAAACAAAAGATAGCTCATCGTACCTAGAGCGTAGAAATACTTGGATTCAATCATTGTAAAAACGAAAAAGGAAATAGACATCCAACATCCTCATCACAATATATTCTCCTCTAACCCGCTAACAGCTTTTGCAATGCAATAACACAAGAAGAGGCTATTGTGATAGCAACTGTAACGGCCTAATTTTCAGTGGTGTCGGAAATGGTGGTATGAGTTCACTAAATCCGACAGGTAAGATTGAGTAAGATAGTAATTTAATATTTATGAGTCAAGTGAGAATTTAGAAGAATTTGTGGATTGGTGAATTTGGTGAATTAAAAGAATTTATTAGGTCAAATGGGTCAAAAACGAGGTATCGAGACCTCGAATTTGAAAACGATCCATAAATATTTTTAGAAATATTTATGGAGTGTTATTAAGTTAGTATTAAATTTTGGTTGAGAAATTTAAATGTTTGGGTAGTCAATTAAATAAAAAGGACTAAATTGTAACAAATGCAAAATTGCTAGAAGAACTAAATAGCTCAAGTGTTAAAATAAAAAGGATTTAAGAGCAATTAAACCTAAAAGTGAGAAGGTTGGACGGCAAAGGCAAGGAAATCAGCAGAAGATAAGGGAAATAAGGGCAAAATTGGAATTTTTGTAATTTTGACATGTTTATTAAAGATAATATTGAAAAGAATTTAGATATATCTTCACACTATCTCAGCCAAAACATCAGAGGAGTTCTGGAGAAAGCTTATTTTAATACTATTACATCCTGTGAGTTTAATTCATGCTTTTTCTTGATAATTTTTATGTTTTTATGACTTTTACAATTAGATCCACTTATAGAATTCATTAGTTTTTGATTTGGTGGGTAAAATTAGAAGTTACCCTGGCTGAATAATGGAAGTTTATGATGAATTATTATGAAAATTAAATTATAATTTCATATTAAGGTGGTTTTGTTAAGTGATTTTGATAGGAAATGATATTTAGGACCTAATTGTGAAAAAGTTGTGAATTAGAGGTTGGTGTTGAAATTCAGAATATTAAAGGTTGTAAAATAGTTTGTTATGATATAATAAAGTGTTTATTGAGAAAAATTAGTTCAATTGATGGCTGAATTGAGCAGGGACTAAATTGTAAAAACTGTAAATTTTAGGGTAAAAGTGCAATTTCGAAAATTGAAGAGCATAATTTATGAAGTGAAATAGAAATGAAATATATGCTAATGAGTGAAAATATTTTACATTATAGATCAAGAAACCAAAGAAGAAAGAGGAAAAGAAAAAGTTGTAGAGTAGTCCCTAAATTTCAAAATCTTCTACAAATCAGCCGGGTAAGTTCATATGGTTGAATTTATATGTTTATTTGTGAAGGATTGAATGATATAATGTGCTGTTAAATATGAATTTGCTGTGGAATTATGAAAATTATGATAAAATGAAAGAATAAAGGCGGTAATTCAAATTAAGAAAAATGCAGAATTGAGTACGTTCGTATCGTGACATGCGATGAATTGATGGATAAGACCATGGTTAATCCATGGCAAAGTATGAAATGTAGGTATGGTAATTCCCATACCGAGTTGTGAAATGTAGGTATGGTATCATCCATATCGAGTTGTGAAATGTAGGTATGGTATCATCCATACCGAGTTGTGAAATGTAGGTATGGTATTAACCATACTGAGTTAAGAAATGTAGCTATGGTATCATCCATACTGAGTTGTGAAACGTGGCACTGAACAACGACGTACTCAAATTCGTAAGACGTTTCCTAATTTGATAAAAAGTAAAATAAAATGAGTGAATCAAATGGAAGAGATTGAATAGTTGTTAATGTTGAGCTCAACTATGTTAAGTATTTTAACAATGGTTGTGAATGGCAGGGAACTTTAGTAAACGTTTTGTTATTGTTTTGGAAATATTATGTGTGGTAAGCTACTTTTAAACCTATGAACTTACTAAGCTTCATTAAGCTTACTTGTGTGTGCTTGATAATTTTATGTAGATTGAATTAAAGAGAAGTTGGTAGATCGGATCATCATAGCAAAGCTCACTATCCAGATCAATTCTGGTAGCTTTTGTTTTATGTTTAAAGATTTATATGGCATGTATAGAGTTTAAATGAGATGGAGTAAAGATGTTATAAACTAGTTAAAAATATTTTGCAATGAAACAGTTTTTGAATTACAGCAGTGACGTGATTTTGAAAAATCACCAAAAATAGAAGAAATGGAATTAGAAAGTGAATAAGATATATAATTGAATCTTATTGAGTCTATTTTCACATAAAAAAAACATAACAAACAAATTATTCTTATGGTTTGAGATATTTGAATTTTTGTGAGACTAGTTCAGAATGATTACGTGATCCCCTGTTTTATCTTTGAAAAATAATTAGAAATTGTACAAAAATAATTGTGCAATATAGTTTATATGTATGGAATCCTGAATGAGTTTATTTTCAAATGAACTAAATAAGAAGGTCATATGAATTCTGTACGAAGAGTAATTTGATTCGTAGTGAAGAGAGGTCAGAACAGTCAAACAGTAAAATAGGGGAAAATTTAATGAATAAACTGTACTAAATGGCCACATGAAAAATTCTGGAAAAATTATAGTAAAAAGATATATGAGTCTAGTTTCAGGGAAAATTAACAGATCTTAATTTGGAGTTCTGTAGCTCTAGATATAAATAATTTAGTGACTATGATGCAGATGGACAATTTTGAATTTTATGCCGAATTAGTAGTTAAGTCTAGTAATGCCTCGTGCTCGACTCCGGCAACGATCTCAGGTAAGGGGTGTTACAGAAACTCTTATAAATATTTCAAAATTAACTTTTAGATGCATCCGGTCTTAATCTAAGGCAAAGGGTTTATTCTAAACATGAAAAATCTAAACAACTCAATTCAATTCAACCCAACCTCAATCTATCTATGTGGTTTACTTTTAATTTATATGTAATTTCAATTATTGTTTAAATTTAAATATTTTTAACAAAAATTTTAAATACTTAATATTGAACAAATAGTCATATGAATGAAAATTTGTAACTATGAATAATAACTTAACACATAGGTAAAAGTTTTTTTTTTTACTTAATAATATTATTAGCAATAATACATTATTAATTGTATATGAAAACAGTGAAGCTTAAAAATTAAAATTAAAGGTAATAACATTGTCAAACTTACTCAAAATTTATTTTTAACTATATTTATCTATATACATATATGACACACATAATAAGATACTTATATATATATAAGGCAAAATATTATAAAGTTAAACAGTGAGAAAATGAAGTGAAATGTTTCTAACCTTATGCAATATTTGAACTTGTTATAGTAACAGTATCCAATGATGTACTTGGCTCATCATTAGACTTCTCACAGTTATGAACCTCCATTGATGTTGTAACATCCCCAAACCCGGCCCATTCACTACGACCGAATCTGGTTATGTCACTGTGGAAGAACGGTTGAAAAATATTTTTGACTTAGAATAAAATAGTAAAATTTATTTACTCTTGAAAACCATGTTCTTTTGAAATTATAGCCACAACTTTGATGCTTTGAAATGTTTAATAAATCCATATTTGAATAAGTAGGTTATAAAAATATAATCATCTTCACATAGTGTTTCAATTTCATCAAGCCAAAATTAATAATAATAAAATAATACCAAAAATAATAAAAAAAAAACCTTATTACAACCATTATTTAAACCCAAGTACTTAATATAAATAAGCTTAAAATATTTAAACTCTTCTTTCTGCATGGGCCACCATGTGTCCTCTCCGATCCCGGTCCAATTCATGAGTCACCTGAAATGGTTAGGAAAAATAGAGTGAGTCCACTGACTCAGTGCATAATCATAACACATATTCCATACGTATGGGCTTGGCCCATAACCATACCGTTCTCATAACAAGTCATGCAAATATGCATCTCAGCCCCACCTACAATCCCACCGTAACACCAACCTTAGCAGACTCCCCCTGCCTAAGGCCGTGGCTAATCCACCACTGATCACATCGTGATCCATAAACCTTACCTTGGCAAGCTCGCTGCTCAAGGCTGTGGCTGAGCCACCGATCAACCAAAGTGATCCCAATAGCATAATCTGTTTACGGTGATGCACATAGCCATCGACCGCCGAGATGGGCACCTAGCCAACACCTCCCTTGAGGTAGCACTCAGCTAACCATCAAGCGCTAATGTAGCCCGAGCTAACATTAGACCACGTACATCACAATGTACCCTCCGTCCTTCAGTGACCCAATCCAACCCCCATGCATATGTATAAGTGTAACATGTCAGTTCAACATAGCAAATAAGTATACATCCTAAGTTAATTACCATATCATACATTTACATCATAAATAGCTTAATATCACAACCTACTTACCTGACATCCGATTGCCCAAATCATGGGTATTCACCACTTAAGCCATTTTAATCGGCTACCACACACCATACATCTGAATACACATTAAAACAACTAACTGGAGAAACAGTGCGGTGATTACGCACCTTATGATACAAATGATCCACTCTTAAAACGCTACTTAATGCCTCTGCAAGTGCTGACTATACCACTCCAAAGAAAGTCTCCTGCGTTAGGCTCTTCTCCCCTACAATCGGCCTCAGCACATAACAGAGAACACTTAGGGCCATTTGGCCAAAACAAGAATATCAGCACCAAGGCCATTCGACCACAACATAAATCCTAAATCAAAGAAAAAGCTATCGCACCCTTACCTTGCTAACCACTCCCCCTTTTGCTCTAACAAGAATCGGCCACCACAAGCACTAAAGTTCGGCTTCAGGGACTTGTAAACAAAGCGGAGAGAATGGAAGACTGAGTGATTCGGCAATGACTCCTAGATGGAGTTGGGATATTCGGCAATGGCAAGTTTTGGAGGTGATTTCGATTTAAGCAATGTCTAAAAGAAAGGTGCAAAAGAAGAGGGAAATAGGTACCCAAAAGGTTATGCCCACTTTCGATTTTGGCTACAAGAAATAAGAGAAAGAAAAGGGTTTCTTTGACTTACTTTCGGCAAAGGAAAAGAATAGTGAAGAAAAGGGAAGAAACAACTTTCGGCAAAGAGGGAATAAATGGTGAAAAAAATGGTAAAAGGGTGAGCACCCCCTATTTATAACATTCGGCCAAAGCTCCCCCCTAGAAGAAAGCAAAATTCAGCCAACACCCAACCTCCCCACAAAATCCCACAATTCTCTCCTAAATCACCTCCCTATCATCCATTCAAAAAGGTTTGAATAAGTCCACCTAACTTCCCACCTTTCCTAGCCGAATTCCAAATGGAAGACCAAGTCTTTCTCCATCTTTTAAGCCTTCAAAAACCGTCCACCACCTTACCATAATGACGCAAAAAACAAAGCCCCAACTGTTGCCCTCGCGAATCGAACATGAGACCCCCTCCAGCTACCTGAGGCGTCACTTCTCCATGCCTTATGTGGCGCCTCCTTGCCACTCTGCCAAGCCATTCTTTGTGCCAAAACCCCACCAAAATTTCTCTTAAGGCCCCCTCTATCCAAGCTCCCCTTCCTAACCCCTAAAACTAAAAATTTCCTAAGGCATTCCACCACCACCTAGGGTTCTCAGGACCCCTAAAACTCACCCAACCACACACTGAAGTGTGCCAACACCCGAGCTAAGCACCAAAAGCCTAACCCCTAGAACCAGGGTGTTACAGATGTTTCAAGAAGAAGTTGATGGAATGGCTTAGGAGGCATTTCATGGAGTTCAACATTAGATTCAAGCATCTTTAAGACTTTATTCATTGAAGGGCGATTAGAAGGAAGTAATTGTATACACCAAAAAGTTGTTATTATCATCTTCTTCACCATTGCTTTTTCATCGTCAAAAACATCTCCCAACTCCAAGTCTTCTCCTTGATCCAATCAATCATAAATCCAAGATGGAAAATATATTTGACTAGTGTGGTCAGCAAATGCATTTACATTCTCTCTCCTTCCAATGATTTCCATCAGTAACATTCCAAAACTATAAACATCAGCTTTGTATGAGATGCCTCCAAGATTTTTATAAACCAATTCAGGAGCAATATATCCTATCGTTCCCCGTGCCGCAGTGAGAGAGACAATGCTATCATCTACTGAATACAATTTAGCAAGACCAAAATTGAAAACCTTTGCATTAAAATTCTCATCAAGAAGAATATTGTGTGGCTTGATATCAAAATGTAGAATTTGCATGTCACATCCTTGATGCAAGTAGTGAATTCCTTGAGCCACCCCAAGCACAATATCAAACATTTTTTTCCAACCTAAAATGTTCTTATTTTCTTCTCTAAATATGATTTTATCTAAAGACCCATTAGACATGAAGTCATATACCAAAGCTTGCTTTGATCCCTCCACACAAAATCCAATAAGTTTTGCCACATTAGCATGATGAATTCTCCCAATAGAAGCAACTTCATTTATGAAATCTTGGCCATTACCTTTTGACTTGCCCAACAATTTTATTGCCACATGATGACTGCTACGAAGCTTTCCTTTAAACACTGAGCCATAGCCCCCTTCACCTAATTTATCTTTAAAATTTTTAGTCATTTTTTTTAATTTCTTTAAAAGAATACCTTATTGGCTCCTCGATCGTATCATCCATAGATAAATGTCTTCTTCTCCATTTGTACGTGACAAGAGCAAGCAAACAAATTATCCCAAGAAACCACCTCAAAAAGATAACTCCTTTAAAGAAATACAATGTAACACTTTGAAATTAATCAAATAATATATAACTTACATTCTCAAAAAAAAAAGTTTATAGTATGATAGTTTTATGTTAACTAGTATTTGAGAGAGTGGCATATTTCACTACTCTATGGACTTAATCGAAAGTAGTCTAAATTATATGTTATGTTGGTATATCTCAACAAATTAAAATTCAAAACTTCAAACACAAAAAGAGTAAATCATGCAAAGTGGATACCAATTATTCTAACCTCACACATTCTAATAGATTTGACAGGGTCATAACATTCACCCAATTTAACACATTCGTAACCCCATCCAATTAGCAAATTCTAAAGAAAGAACATGCTATTCTTAACCATGAAGGATACTAAACTGTTGTTTCTATTCATTCCAAATAAACTTGAAGAAGGACAAATTAAAAATATAATAACCTTCAAATTTCATAAATGAAACAAAATCTAGAACCACCAAAAGATGCAAGAGAACCCCCAAAAAACAGATTTGATAAATTCAATAGCCCCCCAAAAAATTTCTTTGATATGGAAGAAGATTGTATTCTGCATTCAAACTCCTTAAAGAGGGGTATAGATTTCTTAGTTTTGCAGTGAAATTAAATATAAACTTGTAAAATATGATAGGCTCGTTTTTGTTTTATTTCTCCAGAGTATAGCTAAAATTTATTATATCTCTGCAAATGCAAATATAGTGGAGGTTGACTAAAGGCTCTTTGGTTGTGGCTCGAGGAAAGAAGAGCTCAAATTTATACTTAATGCAAGCTTCAACTTCTCAAGAGACGATGAATGTGACAGTGAATGACAGCTCAACTGAGTTGTGGCATAAACGATTCAGTCACATGAGTGAGAAGGGGCTAACTGTTTAGCGAAGAAGAATCAACTTTCGGGTTTGAAGAATGCTACACTGAAGAATTGTACCCATTGTCTAACAGGAAAGCAGAGAAGAGTCTCATTTAGGAGCCGTCCTCCTCATAGAAGATCAGAGTTGCTAGAGTTGGTCCATTCAGATGTTTGTGGTCCTATAAAAGTAAGGTCACATGGTGGTGCACTTTATTTTGTGACTTTCATTGATGACTGTTCAAGAAAGCTATGGGTTTACACTTTAAAGTCTAAAAATCAAGTCTTTGAGGTGTTTAAACAGTTTCAAGCATCAGTTGAAAGGGAAACAGGGAAGAAGATGAAGTGCATTCGTACTGATAATGGTGGCGAGTACACAGGGTCATTTCATGAGTATTGTTTGCGACAGGGAATCAGACATCAGAGAACACCACCAAAGACTCCATAGTTAAATAGGTTAGCTGAAAGAATAAACCGAACATTGATTGAGAGAATCAGATGTTTGTTGTCAGATGTAAAGTTGCCAAGATCATTTTAGGCTGAAGCTTTGAATACAGTGACACATGTGATAAATTTGTCCCCTAGTGTTCTTTTGCGAGGTGATGTGCTAGATAGAGTTTGGTTTGGCAAAGACGTGTCATATGATCATCTACGTGTGTTCGATTGTAAAGCATTTGTTTATGTTCCAAAGGATGAAAGATCCAAGTTGGATGCTAAGACTCGACAATGCATTTTCATTGGTTATGGTCTAGATAGTGAGTTTGGTTATAGACTCTATGATCCAGTTCAGAAGAAACTCGTGAGAAGCAGAGATGTTGTCTTTATTGAGGATCAGACCATTGATGACATTGATAAGACGGAGAAAGCGAATTCACAAGACAGTGGTAATTTGATCGATGTAAATTCGGTTCCCCTAAACTCTTCACCAAGTCTGATACAGGATGATGTGCATAGTGATGTTAGTGATGACCATCAGGATATAGGTGACTTTGATACTCCCATGGATGATGTTGTGAATGATCAACAACATGCACCTATAGCTCCACTAGCAGTTCTACTTCGAAGGTCTTCTAAAGATCGACGATCTTCTGTCAGGTATTCTTCTGATGAATATGTTCTTTTGACTGGCGGGGGAGAACCTGAATGTTATGAAGAGACTATGGAGAGTGAATGCAAAGATCAGAGGGTTGAAGCGATGAAAGATGAACTTCAATCCTTGCATGAGAACCATACCTTTGAGTTGGTGAAATTGCCCAAGGGTAAAAGAGCCTTGAAGAATCGGTAGGTTTACAGGTTGAAGAAAGAAGAGAAGTCTTCATCTCCACGATACAAGACTAGATTGGTCGTCAAGGGTTATACTCAGAAAAAGGGGGTTGATTTTAAAGAAATGTTTTCTCTGGTTGTGAAGATGTCCTCTATCAGAACTATACTGAGTTCGGCAGCCTGTTATGACTTAGAGGTTGAACAAATAGATGTGAAAACTGCTTTTCTTCATGGTGACTTGGAAGAAGAGCTTTACATAGAGCAGCTAGAGGGGTTTGTTGCACAAGGGAAAGATGACTATGTGTGCAGATTGAAGAAGAGCTTGTATGGTTTGAAGCAAGCTCCAAGGCAATGGTACAAGAGGTTTGAGTCTGTTATGGGGGAGCAACTGTAATAGCCTAAATTTTCAGTGGTGTCGGAACGGTGATTCGAGGTCACTAAATCCGACAAGTGAGTAGAAAATATTATTAATTTAGTGAGTATAAGTTAAATGTGAAGTTAAAAAAAAATTAGAATCGAAAACGAGGTATCGAGACCTCGGAGATTTTAATCTAGCCATAAATATTTTATAAATACTTATGGAGTGTTAATAAGTTAGTATTAAAGTTTCGTCAAGAAATTTTAAAGTTCCGATAGTTCATTTAACAAAAAGGACTAAGTTGTAATAAATGCAAAGTTATGAGAAATGATTAAATAGCTTAAATGATAAAAGAAAGAGGGCTTAAAAGGCAAATAGACCCAAGGTCTATTTGGGCTGGACGGCAAGGGAATGAAATCAGAAAGAAAATAAGGAGAAGTAAGGGAAAAATTGGAATATTGCATAACTTACTTAATAAAACTAGGACTAAAGTGGAATTATCTAGATTTCTCTTTAGTTTTCTGCATTCTCATCAGCAAAAACACCATAGAAGGGTTTCCCTAAGATGGTTTTTCATATTTTTACTGCAAGTAAGTTCAATTCTTGATTATTTCTTGAAATTTTTGTGTTTTTGTGACTTTTACAACTTGGTCCACTTGGTGAATTCATTAGTTTTAGATTTTATGAATGAAGTTGGAAGTTGCTACGAATATGTGCTGGAAGTATATGATGATTTAGCATGGAATTATAACTTTAAATGGTTTATATGCTGATTTTATTGAAAGAATTGAATAGAAAGTGAATGTTTGGGACCTAATTTTAAAAGAATTTGAAGTTAGGGTTTTTATGTGGAAATTCTGAATTCCAATAGGTTTGAAATAATTCATAATGATTAGGTAAAGTATTAATTTACAAAAATTAGCTTAATTGAGGGGTAATTGGTCAAGGACTGAATTGTATGAACTCTGAAATTTGGGGCAAAATGGAAATCAACACTTTGCACTGAAACAGTTTTGGACAGCAGCAGTAGTCTAACTTTGAAAAATCACCAAAAATTGTAGAAATCGAATTAGAGGATGAATAAAATACGAAATTAAAGCTTACTGAGTCTAGTTTCTTATGGAAGAAACGGTGTAAGCAATAGATTTGTAAATCATGAGATATAATAGGTTTTATAAGAAAAGGTCAGAATGATTTCGGGTTCCCCTGTTTTGACTTTGAAATATCATCAAAAATTGTATAAAAATAATTGGGGTCTTAAATTTATATCATTAAAATCATGAGTGAGTCTATTTTCAATATAAATAAACTTTAACATCATCTGAATCCTGTAAAAGGAGATAATTAATTTTTAGTGAAGATGGGCTGGAACTGCCAGATAGCAGAACAGGGGTGACTTTAAAGAATAAACTGTACTTATTGGCCAAACCAAAAATTCTAAAAATTTTATGGTAAGAATATATATGAGTCTAGTTTCAAGGAAAAGTAGCGGATCTTAAATTGAAATTCTGTATCTCAAGATAAAAATAATTTAGTGACTCTAACACAGATGGACAGCTTGAATATCCATAGAAGTAAATAGTGAAATTATAGATAATGTTACTTATATGTAGGTTGTAATCATTAAGGATGTGAAATAGAGTAAAGGTGAAATCAATACTGATAAGTGAATGCTTTTACAATGATAGATCGAGAAACCAAAGCAAGTCGAGGAAAAGAAAAAGTAGCTGATTAGCCCCTGAATTTTCTCAAATTCTGCAAATCGACTCAGGTAAGTTCATATGGCTGAAAATTAATGATTAAATGTTAATTTCATGAATTATGCAACGTATGATGAGATATACGTATTGATGAATTGAGAATAAAACAACAACGCGAAAACTAAATAAATGATCAAATCAAGCGGAACATCGGATTTGAGTACTTCTGATCAGTGGCAAGTGAAAGTGAAAAGTAGTAGCTTCGGCTACCTGATCAGTGAAAAGTGGTAGCTTCGGCTACCTGATCAGTGAAAAGTGGTAGCTTCGGCTACTTGATCAGTGAAAAGTGGTAGCTTCGGCTACCTGATCTGTGAAAAGTGGTAGCTCCGGCTACCTGATCAGTGAAAAGTGGTAGCTTCAACTACCTGATCAGTGAATAGTGCTAGCTTCGACTACAAGTGACAAGTGATAAGTGGTAGCTTTAGCTACGCTTATCTGATCAGTGATAAGTGATCATACGTAAAACCATAGTTATACTATGGCAAAGTGGAAGTGAAGTACTCAATTTTCCGTAACCGTTCCCTAATTTGATTAAGGATGGTAAGTGACAAAAAGGGCCCAAAAGAGTTAAAGTAAATGGATAAATGGTAGTGAGATTATACAAAAGCACTCACCAAATTGTGGTTGACAGGTGAACTTAGTAATTGTACATAATGTATAAGTGTATGAATGTTTGGTAAGATTTATATTTTATGCCTATGAACTTACTAAGTTTCTATAAACTTACTTGAGTGTATTCAATGTCTCATGTAGATTGACGTGTAAATATACGGAGGATCGGATCAACACTGAGGATCACACTATCAAGATTATCTCCGGTAGCTTTTGTAAATTTCCTTTTTGATTTATATGGCATGTACATGTTTGATGATTATATAAATACTAAAACTTGTTTAATGAGTATGTATTAAAGTAAACAGTGATAAATATACTAAATAATATAATTATAGTAGAAGTATGATTTGGTATCAAATTGGATTGAATTGGACTGGATTGTTTGGTTTTAAAATTTGCAGGGAAGATTGGATATTTATAAAAGGACTATATTGAATTCATAATAAAAATAATATTAACTCGTTAAACTTAGGTAATGCCTCATTCCCTATTCCGGCAACGAATACGGGTAGAGGGTGTTACATTTAGTGGTATCAGAGCCCGGTTTAGCCGGTTCTCGAAACAATTGTGATGTATAAAGTGTTTAAAAATACATGCCATATAAATCTGTGATAGTGTGATGTGTATGATCCGATCTAATATTTGTTATTTTTATAGATACTTTCCGATTATAGAGATGTCAGATAGACCTAAACGTACTGAGCAGGAAGAAGTTAACAGTAGAATACAGATTTCCGAACGAGCAACAAGCAGTGATGTTCCGATTTCTTTAATGCGAGAGCAAGAATTAAAGAATATGATTTATGGGATTATGAACCAGTGGTATACTGAAACGATGCAAGAAAGAAATCAGGATCAGCCACTTCCTCCCACCACTGCTCCATCAGTGGTACCCTCGGTTGCTCCTCCACCTCCTACAACGACTGAATTCAGTAAGCGTTCTCCATTGGAAAGGCTTAGAAAACTTGGGGTCGAAGAATTTCGGGGAAGGACTGATGATGACCCCGTGACAGCTGAATACTGGTTACAGAGTTTGATAAGAATTTTTAAAGAAATAGCTTGCTCACCAGATGATTATTTGAGATGTGCTGTGTCCCTACTGAAAGAAGATGCTTATAGTTGGTGGGAAACGATTGAGGCCGTGGTACCAGCAGAGAGAATATCTTGGGAATTTTTCCAAAATGAATTTAAGAAGAAATATGTGGGCAGACGGTATTTGGATAAAAAGAAAAGGGAATTCCTTGATTTACGGCAGGGAAATAAGTCAGTGGCTGAATACGAAAGAGAATTTGTCTACCTCAGCAAATATGCCCGAGACATTGTACCTACTGAAGGAGAAATGTGTATCAGATTTGAAGAAGGGTTAAATGATGAGATTAGAATGATGATTGGGGGCAATGAAATATGGGAGTTCGTTGTTCTGTCACATCGTGCTCAAAAGCTCGAAGAAGTATATAACAGAAAAATGCAGCGGGATCAAAAAAGTAAAGAGTCATTCAAAAGAGGTGCTTCTAAGTCATTTTCAGATTTACCGGCAAAGAAATTTAGAGAGTCGAACTACATCAGTGAGGGAAAATTGAGTAGAGGTAGATCAAGACAATCCGATTTCAAGGTGTTTGATAGACCTGCAGCAAGTGTGAGCAGTGTTCAGGATGCTCCTCGACCTAAGTGTCAATATTGTGGAAGACATCATTTCGGTGAATGCAGGACTAAGATGAGGGCTTGTTATAAATGTGGGGCTACTGATCATCTTATTCGAGCTTGTCCCCAGCTGCAAAAAGATGAAATGGAACAGAAAGAGATACAGAGAATCACTCCCCAAAGAAATAGACGTTCGGGCCAGAGCAGTGTTACAGGGACTAACCGTTTGGGTATGAGAGAATCAATTAGTCAATCAGAGAATAGAGCACCAGCACGTACTTACGCCATTCGAGCAAGAGAAGAGGCTACGGCTCCTGATGTAATTGCTGGTACTTTCTATCTTTATGATGTTACTATTTATGCATTAATAGACCCTGGGTCTACTCATTCATATATTTGTGCTATGCTAGTATCTGAAAAGAAACTTTCTGTTGAGCCCACTGAACTTGATATACAAGTCACTAATCCATTAGGTCAAAGTGTAACAGTTAATTTGATATGTCGAAATTGTCCACTGATAGTGAAAGGCTATGAATTCCCCGCTGATTTGATGTTGTTACCCTTTCGAGAATTTGATATTATTTTGGGGATGGACTGGTTAATGAAACATGAGGCAGTAGTGAATTGTCGTGATAAACATATTAGATTGAAATGTCAAACAGGGGATGTAATTTCAGTTGGGTCTGAAAATATGGGTGATACAGTCAGAATTATTTCAGCTCTCTCTGCTCAAAGGTTATTACGTAAAGGCAACAAAGCATTCTTGGCCTATATTCTTGATACTCGGAGTTTCGATTTAAAGCTCGAACAAGTACCAGTGGTGAATGAATTTTTTGATGTGTTTCCTGAAGAGTTACCCGGTTTACCGCCCGATAGAGAAGTTGAATTTGCAATTGATGTGATTCCCGAAACAGCTCCTATCTCAGTAACACCGTACAGAATGGCTCCAACAGAATTAAGAGAGTTGAAGATGCAGTTGCAAGAGTTATTAGATAAAGGGTTCATCAGACCGAGTATGTCGCCCTGGGGTGCACCTGTCTTGTTTGTGAAAAAGAAGGACGGTTCTTTAAGACTGTGCATAGATTATAGGCAGTTAAATAAGGTAACAATAAAGAATAAATATCCCTTGCCTCGTATTGATGATTTATTTGATCAGTTGAAAGGTGCTGCAGTATTTTCCAAGATAGATCTTCGATCCGGGTATTATCGGTTGAAAGTTAAAGAGTGTGATGTGCCAAAAACTGCCTTCCGAACCCGGTATGGTCACTATGAATTTTTGGTGATGCCATTTGGTTTAACCAATGCTCCTGCTGCATTTATGGATTTGATAAATCGAATTTTCAGTCATATTTGGATAGATTTGTGGTTGTGTTCATTAATGATATATTGATTTATTCAAAGACAGAGTCTGAACATGCACAACATTTAAAGATTGTATTACAGATTTTGCGGGAGAAACAGTTGTATGCGAAATTTAGCAAATGTGAGTTCTGGCTCCATGAAGTTGCGTTTTTGGGTCATATTGTATCAACTGATGGAATTAGAGTGGATCCAAGTAAGGTAACGGCAGTGATAAATTGGAAAGTTTCGAAGAATGTTACTGAAGTACGAAGTTTTCTAGGACTGGCAGGTTATTATCGTCGATTTGTCAAAGATTTCTCAAGGATTACCTTACCGTTGACTCGATTACTACAAAAGAATGTTGAATTTATATGGTCAAGTGAATGTCAGCAATGTTTCGATCAGTTGAAAAAGATGTTAACAGAGGCTCCAGTGTTGACTTAACCAGAACCGGGTGTACCGTTTGTGGTTTATAGTGATGCGTCTTTGAATGGTTTGGGTTGTGTACTTATGCAGTCAGGCAAAGTGGTGGCATATGCTTCTCGGCAACTGAAACTGCACGAGAAGAATTATCCTACATATGATTTGGAATTGGCAGCGATCGTGTTTGCTTTGAAGATATGGAGACATTATTTATATGGTGAGAAATGTTACGTGTATACTGATCATAAAAGCTTAAAGTATTTAATGAATCAAAAAGAGTTAAATCTGAGACAGAGACGATGGTTAGAGCTGCTGAAAGATTATGATCTTGTCATTGACTATCATCCAAGGAAAGCAAATGTTGTAGCAGATGCACTTAGTCGAAAATCATCATTGTTTGCATTACGGGCATTGAATGCTCATTTATCTATTAATGAAGATGGTTCTGTACTAGCAGAATTAAAAGCTAAACCTGTGTTCTTTCAACGGATTCGGGAGCTACAAGATGAAGACCCACAGTTGATGTTGAAACGACAGATGGTTCAAAATGAGTTAAGCCCAGAATACTCCATTGATGAAAATGGTATGTTATATTATCGTAATAGAATATGTGTTCCGAATAATTTAGACTTGAAAAATGATATTTTATCAGAGGCTCACAGTAGTATGTGTTCTATTCACCCGGGTAGTACGAAAATGTATTGTGATTTGAAGAAAATGTATTGGTGGCCCAGAATGAAACGGGAAATCTGTGAATATGTAGCAAGATGTTTAATTTGTCAGCAGGTGAAAGCTGAGCATCAAGTGCCGACAGGGTTGTTACAGCCCATTATGATTCCAGAGTGGAAATGGGAACATGTCACGATGGATTTTGTATCCGGATTACCAGTAACTCCGAAGAAGAAAGATTCGATTTGGGTGATTATTGATCGGTTAACTAAATCAGCACATTTTATTCCGATCAGAGTAGATTATCCACTTGAAAAGTTAGCGGAGTTATATGTGTCAGAGATAGTGAGATTACATGGGGTGCCAATATCTATTATTTCAGATCGAGATCCGAGATTTACCTCAAGATTTTGGAGTAAATTACAAGAAGCTTTGGGCACCAAATTAAATTTCAGCACAGCTTTTCATCCCCTGACAGATGGACAGTCAGAGCGAGTGATTCAGATTTTAAAAGATATGTTAAGATGCTCTATACTTGAGTTTGGCGGCAGTTGGGAAAGGTATTTACCTTTAGCTGAATTTGCTTATAATAATAGTTATCAAACTAGTATTAAAATGGCACCGTTTGAAGCTTTATATGGAAGAAAATGTAGAACTCCATTATATTGGTCTGAATTAAGTGAACCAAAACTAGTGGGGGTGGACTTGATTCGGGAAACCGAAGAAAAAATTCGTATTATTCGAGAATGTCTAAAAGCTACGTCCGATCGACAAAAATCATATGCAGATTTGAAGAGAAGAGATATAGAGTTTAATGTGGGTGATCGTGTATTTTTGAAAGTGTCACCGTGGAAGAAAGTTTTGCGGTTCGGCAGAAAGGGAAAACTCAGCCCACGATTTATCGAGCCGTATGAAATCGTTGAAATAATCGGTCCGGTAGCTTATAGATTGGCTTTGCCTCCGGAGCTTGAAAAGATTCATAACCTGTTTCATGTATCTATGTTGAGACGGTACAGATCAGATCCATCACATGTAATTCCTCATACGGAAATAGAGCTCCAACCCGATATGACCTATTCAGAGGAACCGGTGAAAATTCTAGCTCGGGAAGTTAAAGAGTTGAGAAATAAACGTGTACCACTAGTTAAAGTGTTATGGAATCGACATGGATCGGAGGAGGCAACCTGGGAGACGGAGGAATTGATGAGATTTCAATATCCGAATTTATTTACAGGTACGAAATTTCGAGGACGAAATTTCCTAAAAGGGGGGAAGAGTTGTAATAGCCTAAATTTTTAGTGGTGTCGGAACGGTGATTCGAGGTCACTAAATCCGACAAGTGAGTAGAAAATATTATTAATTTAGTGAGTATAAGTTAAATGTGAAGTTAAAAAAAAATTAGAATCGAAAACGAGGTATCGAGACCTCGGAGATTTTAATCTAGCCATAAATATTTTATAAATACTTATGGAGTGTTAATAAGTTAGTATTAAAGTTTGGTCAAGAAATTTTAAAGTTCCGATAGTTAATTGAACAAAAAGGACTAAGTTGTAATAAATGCAAAGTTATGAGAAATGATTAAATAGCTTAAATGATAAAAGAAAGAGGGCTTAAAAGGCAAATAGACCCAAGGTCTATTTGGGCTGGACGGCAAGGGAATGAAATCAGAAAGAAAATAAGGAGAAGTAAGGGAAAAATTGGAATATTGCATAACTTACTTAATAAAACTAGGACTAAAGTGGAATTATCTAGATTTCTCTTTAGTTTTCTGCATTCTCATCAGCAAAAACACCATAGAAGGGTTTCCCTAAGCTGGTTTTTCATATTTTTACTGCAAGTAAGTTCAATTCTTGATTATTTCTTGAATTTTTTGTGTTTTTGTGACTTTTACAACTAGGTCCACTTGGTGAATTCATTAGTTTTAGATTTTATGAATGAAGTTGGAAGTTGCTATGAATATGTGCTGGAAGTATATGATGATTTAGCATGGAATTATAACTTTAAATGGTTTATATGCTGATTTTATTGAAAGAATTGAATAGAAAGTGAATGTTTGGGACCTAATTTTAAAAGAATTTGAAGTTAGGGTTTTTATGTGGAAATTCTGAATCCCAATAGGTTTGAAATAACTCATATGATTAGGTAAAGTATTAATTTACAAAAATTAGCTTAATTGAGGGGTAATTGGTCAAGGACTGAATTGTATGAACTCTGAAATTTGGGGCAAAATGGAAATCAACACTTTGCACTGAAACAGTTTTGGACAGCAGCAGTAGTCTAACTTTGAAAAAATCACCAAAAATTGTATAAATCGAATTAGAGGATGAATAAAATACGAAATTAAAGCTTATTGAGTCTAGTTTCTTATGGAAGAAACGGTGCAAGCAATAGATTTGTAAATCATGAGATATAGTAGGTTTTATGAGACAAGGTCAGAATGATTTCGGGTTCCCCTGTTCTGACTTTGAACAATCATCAAAAATTGTATAAAAATAATTGGGGTCTTAAATTTATATCATTAAAATCCTGAGTGAGTCTATTTTCAATAGAAACAAACATTAACATCATCTGAATCCTGTAAAAGGAGATAATTAATTTTTAGTGAAGATGGGTCGGAACTGTCAGATAGCAGAATAGGGGTGACTTTAAAGAATAAACTGTACTTATTGGCCAAACCAAAAATTCTAAAAATTTTATGGTAAGAAGATATGTGAGTCTAGTTTCAAGGAAAATTAGCAGATCTAAAATTGAAATTCTGTATCTCAAGATAAAAATAATTTAGTGACTCTAACACAGATGGACAGCTTGAATATCCATAGAAGTAAATAGTGAAATTATAGATACTGTTACTTATATGTGGGTTGTAATCATTAAGGATGTGAAATAGAGTAAAGGTGAAATCAATACTGATAAGTGAATGCTTTTACAATGATAGATCGAGAAGCCAAAGCAAGTCGAGGAAAAGAAAAAGTAGCTGATTAGTCCCTGAATTTTCTCAAATTCTGCAAATCGACTCAGGTAAGTTCATATGGCTGAAAATTAATGATTAAATGTTAATTTCATGAATTATACAATGTATGATGAGATATACGTACTGATTAATTGAAAATAAAACAACAACACGAAAACTAAATAAATGATCAAATCGAGCGGAACATCGGATTTGAGTACTTCTGATCAGTGGCAAGTGAAAGTGAAAAGTGGTAGCTTCGGCTACCTGATCAGTGAAAAGTGGTAGCTTCGGCTACCTGATCAGTGAAAAGTGGTAGCTTCAGCTACCTGATCGGTGAAAAGTGGTAGCTCCGGCTACCTGATCAGTGAAAAGTGGTAGCTTCAGCTACCTGACCAGTGAATAGTGCTAGCTTCGACTACAAGTGACAAGTGATAAGTGGTAGCTTTAGCTACGCTTATCTGATCAGTGATAAGTGATCATACGTAAAACCATAGTTATACTATGGCAAAGTGGAAGTGAAGTACTCAATTTTCCGTAACCGTTCCCTAATTTGATTAAGGATGGTAAGTGACAAAAAAGGCCCAAAAGAGTTAAAGTAAATGGATAAATGGTAGTGAGATTATACAAAAGCACTCACCAAATTGTGGTTGACAGGTGAACTTAGTAATTGTACATAATGTATAAGTGTATGAATGTTTGGTAAGATTTATATTTTATACCTATGAACTTACTAAGTTTCTATAAACTTACTTGAGTGTATTCAATGTCTCATGTAGATTGACGTGTAAATATCGGAGGATCGGATCAACACTGAGGATCACACTATCAAGATTATCTCCGGTAGCTTTTGTAAATTTCCTTTTTGATTTATATGGCATGTACATGTTTGATGATTATATAAATACTAAAACTTGTTTAATGAGTATGTATTAAAGTAAACAGTGATAAATATGCTAAATAATATAATTATAGTAGAAGTATGATTTGGTATCAAATTGGATTGAATTGGACTGGATTGTTTGGTTTTAAAATTTGCAGGGAAGATTGGATATTTATAAAAGGACTATATTGAATTCATAATAAAAATAATATTAACTCGTTAAACTTAGGTAATGCCTCATACCCTATTCCGGCAACGAATACGGGTAGGGGGTGTTACAGCAACACTATAAGAAGACTACTTCTGATCATTGTGTATTGATTAAGAGATTCTCTGGTGATGGTTTTATAATTCTTTTGCTCTATGTTGATGACATGCTTATTGTTGGTCAGAATGTTTCTAGAATTGAGAAGTTGAAGCAAGAGTTGAGTAAATCCTTTGCAATGAAGGATTTAAGGCCAGCAAAGCAAATTCTTAGCATAAAATTGACACGTGATAGAAAGGCCAAGAAATTATGGTTATCACAAAAGAGGTACATCGATAAAGTACTTCAAAGGTTTAGCATGGACAAAGCTAAAACGGTGAACACTCCCTTTGCTACGCACTTTAGATTGAGTGTTAAGCATAATCCTTCCATAGAAAAGGAGAAGGAAGAGATGCAGAAAATTCCTTACTCTTCAGCCGTGGAGAGTTTGATGAATGCAATGGTGTGCACAAGACCAGACTTGGCTTATGTCGTTGGCACAGCTAGTCATTTTCTTTCTAATCCTGGCAGAGAGCATTGGAATGCAGTGAAGTGGATTATGAAATATCTTCGTGGCACTTCCGACATGAAACCTTGTTTCAGCAATGAGAAACATGTTCTTATTGGGTATACAGATTCAGACATGGCCGGGGACATTGACTCGAGGAGATCTACTTCAGGTTACTTGATCACTTATGCAGGGGGAGCTGTGGCATGGCAATCGGGGTTGCAAAAGTGTGTTGCATTGTCCACCATCGAATCAGAGTTCATTGCAACAACCGAAGCATGCAAGGAGATGCTTTAGATGAAGAAGTTTATGCATGAGCTTGGTTTTACTCAGAAGAAGTATGTCCTGTATTGTGATAGCCAGAGTGTTATTCATCTTGGTAAGAACCCAACTTTTCATGCTAGATCTAAGCATATTGATGTGAGGTACCATTGGATACGAGATATTCTTGAAGCTAAGCTGTTAGAGCTTGAGAAGATACACACTAATGATAATGGTGCTGATATGTTGACGAAGGCTAAACTAAGAGGAAAGTTTGAAGCATGTTGTTTGACCTTCGGCATGAAGGCATTCCCTACATAGCCGGAGGGGGAGATTTGTTGGGTGTGGGCCCTACTATATGGGGAACCCACTATATGGAGCAAATGGAAGACCAGCAGGCCAAAATCCAACTACTCTGACTATAATTTTCTTTTTCCTTTTTACAAACACAGATTTTGGCCACACAAAAATTAAAAAAAAAAGGTCCTCTTTATTTTATCTTTTAAGTTTTCTACTTATAGTTGTCGGTGGGGAAAAATAGAGAATGTACAGAGAACGTGAGAGAGACAAAAAAATCAAATTTTAAGAGAAACAGAGAGAGAGTTTGAAGCTAAAAAATCAGTTTTTTTAGTTTGGTGCAGCTGTGATCAACTCTTCAATCAGAGGTCTATCCGTGGTTCGATTGACTGATTTTTGGACAGCAGCTAGCTGATAAGGTGTTTTTGACTTTGTACGGTCGGATTTTTCATCCGAGTCCTGTAGCATCAGAAATACCTATTTTGTAGCAGCTGTTATTTTTGGTGATGTTCTCCTATTTTTCTCTATTTTGCTAAATAGTACATATTGTTAGCCTTGTTGAGTTGAATTCTTATTGTAGGCTTGATATTATGATCTTGTAGCTGAACATTTGATGATAGTGGAGCTTTTGATTAGACTCTAAAGTCCCGTGGTTTTTACCCTTGATTTAGAGGGGTTATCCACGTAAAAATATCGGTGTCTCTATTTATTATTTTTGTTGTGGTTGCATTGATTGATTTGTGGTTGATTAAGGTTTCTAGAGAACATATTTTGTGCTATTGTGCTTGCCATAATATTTGACAGGAGTTATAGAGAGAGAAATAACACCGATTGTGCTTTGCTTCCTTTCGGTTGCTCGATTTCTTCCCAATAAACTGGTATCAGAGCTCGGTTATTGTGTCAAATAATTATGGAAATCAATACGAGCAAGATGATTATGTTGAATGGCACAAATTATCAACTTTGGCAGAATAAAATGAAGGACTTGTTATTTGTGAAGGCTCTGCATCTTCCGGTCTTTGCTACTCAAAAACCCAATTCAAAAAGTGATGAAGAATGGGAATTTGAGCATCAACAAGTGTGTGGCTTTATTCGGAAATTTGTTGAAGAAAATGTTTACAACCATATTGATCAGGAGACACATGCTCGAACATTGTGGGAGAAGCTTGAAAGCCTGTATGCTTCGAGGTCAGGCAATAACAAGTTGTTTTTGCTGAAGAAAATAATGGCGTTGAAATACAAAGAAGGAACGTCTATAGCTGACCATGTTAGTGAATTTCAAAGTGTGATGAATCAGTTGCTTGGTATGGTGTCAAATTTAATGACGAGATTTTAGGGCTTTGGTTGCTTGCTACTCTACCAGACTCTTGGGAGACCTTTCGGGTCTCGCTCATTAATTCTGCCCCACAGGGTATTATTACCTTGGATTTGGCTAAGAGTGGTGTGTTGAATGAAGAGGTTAGAAGAAGATCTCAGGGTCCTACATCTCAGTCCGAGGTGTTGGTTATCGAGAACAGGGGAAGGAACAGAGACAAAGATGGAAAGGGTAGAGATAAAAGCCGAAGCAAGTCAAGATCGAGATACAAGAATCTTGAGTGCCATCATTGTGGTAAGAAAGGTCATATCAAGAAATATTGCTTCAAGTGGAAGAAAGAGAACAAAGGTGGTGGTGATAAACACGATCGGAATAATTATGAACAAAGGTGGTGCTACTATTACTCGTGAAGATCTGTTGGTCATTTATGATGAGAATTTGTCAACCTAGTATGTGACGAGACTAGTTGGGTGATTGATACTGGTGCATCACTTCATGTCACGTCGAGGATACCACTTCAACGAAGGTGTTACAAAATCCCTCATAATCAAACTTTCCTGCAGAAATCAAATTCAAAAGGATATCCGGTGCATGTCTGACATCGTTGAGAGTTAACTTTATTCCATTATTGCTCACCAAGCTAACATCTCCCATACCAATAACCGAAACCAAACTGTCATTACCCATCTTCAATACCCCAAAATCACTAGGAGTATAAGATGTGAAGAAATCCTTCCTCGACGTGACATGAAGTGATGCACCAGTATCAATCACCCAACTAGTCTCGTCACATGCTAGGTTGACCAAATTCTCATTACAAATGACCAACAGATCTTCACGAGTAACAATAGCAACACAGTCGGATTTTTCATCATCATTCCGATCGTGTTTATCACCACCACCTTTGTTCTCTTTCTTCCACTTGAAGCAATATTTCTTGATATGGCCTTTCTTACCACAATGATGGCACTCAAGATTCTTGTATCTCGATCTTGACTTGCTTCGGCTTTTATCTCTACCCTTTCCATCTTTGTCTCTGTTCCTCTCCCTGTTCTCGATAACCAATACCTCGGACTGAGATGTAGGACCCTGAGATCTTCTTTTAACCTCTTTATTTAACACACCACTCTTAGCCAAATCCAAGGTAATAATACCTTGTGGGGCAGAATTAATGAACGAGACCCGAAAGGTCTCCCAAGAGTCTGGTAGAGTAGCAAACAACCAAAGCCCTAAAATCTTGTCATCAAATTTGAGACCCATATCAAGCAACTGATTCATCACTCTGAAATTCACTAACATGGTCAGCTATAGACGTTCCTTCTTTGTATTTCAACGCCATCATTTTCTTCAGCAAAAACAACTTGTTATTACCCGACCTCGAAGCATATAGGCTTTCAAGCTTTTCCCACAATGTTCGAGCATGTGTTTCCTAATCAATGTGGTTGTAAACATTTTCTTCAACAAATTGCCAAATAAAGCCACACACTTGTTGATGCTCAAATTCCCATTATTCATCACTTTTCAAATCGGGTTTTTGAGTAGCAAAGACCGGAAGATGCAGAGCCTTCACAAACAACAAGTCATTCATTTTATTCCGCCAAAGTTGATAATTTGTGACATTCAACAAAATCATGTTACTTGTATTGATTTTCATAATTATTTGACACAATAATCGAGCTCTGATACCAGTTTATTGAGGAAGAAACCGAACAATCGGAAGGAAGCGAAGCACAACAGGTGTTCTTTCTCTCCCTATAACTCCTGTCAAATATTATGGCAAGCAGAATAGCACAAAAATATGTTCTCTAACAACCTTAATCAACCACAAATCAACCAATGAACCACAACAAAAATAATAAATAGAGATACCGATATTTTTACGTGGAAAACCCCTCTAAATCAAGGGTAAAAACCGCGGGACTTTAGAGTCTGATCAAAAGCTCCACTGTCATCAAATGTTCAGCTACAATATCACAATATCAAGCCTACAACAAGCATTCAACTCTAACAAGGTTAACAATATGTAATCTTTAACAAAAGAGAGAAAAATAGGAGAACATCACCAAAAATAGTAGCTGTTGAAAAACGGGTATTTTTAACTCTACAGGACTCGGATGAAAAATCCGACCATACAAAGTCAAAAACACCTTATCGCCTAGCTGCTGTCTAAAAATCAGCTCAATCGAACCACGGATGAACCTCCATTCGAAGAGTTAATCATAACTGCACCAAACTAAAAACCTGATTTTTTTAGCTTCAAACTCTCTCTGTGTTTCTCTCAAAATGTTTTTTTTTTTTTTTTGCTCTCACGTTCTCTGTACATTCTCTTCTCCCCCCAACTATAAATAGAAAACTTAAAATATAAAATAAAGTGGACTTTTTTTAAAAATTTTTGTGTGGCCCAAATCTGTGTTTGTAAAAAGGAAAAAGAAAATTGTAGTTGGAGTGGTTGGAATTTGGCCTGCTGGTCTTCAATTTGCCCCACATAGTGGGTTCCCGACATGGTGGAACCCACACCCAACAAATATACAAATCTAAAATTAAATATAACTGTTATTGCGAGCAGATGAATTACGCTTCTGTAAAAAAAAAAAGAATAAAAACAAAATATAATTATCTCAATAAAGCATTGAATTAGCATATTCAAAGCAATTGTAATGAACTTTGGAAAGCATACATGTCAGTGAATTTTTGGAATTGTAGGTCACATGGGGGCCATGAAAAAGGAAATGTACAAAGCTGTACATATAGTTCCGGAAGGCATATCCCAACCCTAACAATCTGGATTATATATTCAACAAATCAAAGTAAAATTAATAAAGGGGTGTAAAGAAAAATTCCAAATTTGTGTAAAAAATTCAATGGAAGGTATAAATTTTAGATGCAAAATCATGATACTTAATTAGCATCATAAATTTTAATTGCGAGAAAAATAACATAAAATAAAACAAAACAAAAAGTAGATGTTGTAACTAAAAATTCCAGTATGATGCACACTTAACATGCAAACTGAAATTCTTAAAGAACCTTACATGGTAGACGAAATGTAGTGGCAGCCCTGGTAGGTGCAGTTATCCCAACTAACCCAAAAACCCTCTAGTAGTTTTTTGTAGATATCCAACGTTGACATGCCTGTTATATTATCAACCATAATTGAAATGGTCGCTTCGATAGTGCAAGCTTAATTGATATCAGATGGGTGAGTGTTTGCATTTAAAAAATAGAAATGGGAAGTTGGAAGAGAAGAGGAGGTACTGAATTTGGTGGTACAACATAAATAATGCTAACCTCTAACCTTCTTTCATAATAATTATTATAATAATAATTATTAGAAGAAGAAGAAGAAGAAAGGGAAAAAGAGAATAGTTCATTATCATAAGGATAATTATAATAATAATATACAGAACTAAGAGGAAGAGAGTTGCAGTCATTCGTGTCCAAGCTCGCATCAACCATTCGTATTGTATAATTTTCGTAAAAGATTTGTTGGACAGAGAATTTCCCTTTTTTATTGACCAAAATGGTGCGATTATTGTTCTCACACTCAAATTCAGTCTCATAATGACCACACTGGGGAGGTTGATTTTTTAATCAGAATGGAAAACTGATATTCAAATTCCCACAGAAAGTAGAGCCGCAGTCTTGGTTAGTAAGACGCCTAGCAAAACAAACAGCAGGAAATAGAATTACAAATAAAGCAAAAGCGGGCATTAGGTGGCCCAACAATGGCAGTTTTGCTTTTAATTTTGGCATGCTAAAATTTTGGGTAAGGAAGAAGAACAATAATGGGGGTTAATGATTAAGTTTCTAACATATAAGAAAACTTCAGTGCGAGAAGAAGCATTAATGGGGACACAAGACTTTGACTAGTCTTCAGCTTTATTTGGGATGAATATTTTATTTTCAATAAATTGTTTACACCTTTTATTCTTTTCTCTTTTTTCTGGGAAACACCTCAATCAAAGTACATCTAATTCCAAGAACAGAGCCATGGTTATCACAAGCAAAAGAAAAAAGAAATTTTAATATTATTCAAAAAAATTTAAATAAATTTGGACCACATGCTTGTAGATCAACCTTTATCACCTTAACAAATTCCAATTAGAATGAGGAGGACCAAGACAGAGTCTTAAGTCTTCTTTGAAACACAAAAACATTTAAGTGCCCGGGACCAACAACTGTTCTTGCTTTGGTCCTTTAATGTACCCATAGTGCGGTCTCGGAGGATCTTCATTAAGATATAGCTACAAAATGAAATTTTATGTTTTCATAAAAAAATATATTTCTATTTAATTAAATTTAAAACTAAAATTAAATTTATTCTAAAACTTAAATTTGAAAATACATGTGGAGACTTAAATTAATCCCGTTTCATTTTAAATGAAGTCGGTTAAACATAGAAGTGTCATGAGTAAGACTAAGTCGAGTCGAGGTCTGGTTCTAAAAAATTCCAAGCTCGAGTTAGTTTTCAACTCAACCCACTCAAAAGCTCTTTTTCTATTCAAAAATAATAAAATATTAAAAATGCTTTTAATTAATATTTATATATTTTTAAAATTAAATTTAAATTTAAAAAATATTTTTTATTATTTAAATTTAACTCGGACTAAATCAAAATAAAATATAAAATACTTATCCAAATTTGACCCAAATTGAGTTGGGCCGGGCAAGCTACCCAGTCATCACAGGTCTATTTTAGCACAGGTAAGTAAAGTTGAATCGTTAGATGGGGATATATGTGTGCTTCGGGTAAATACTTATTTAGGCTGAATTATTTAGACTTCATTTATGAATTTAATTTTTTACTAATAAGTGCGAGAAGCCCATTCTTTTATGAATTTTGGGCCACTTCAGTTTCTCTATTCAAAAACCAAACATTCAAAAAATTATTAAATTATTAGTTATTAATTTTACCAGTTGGGACTATTAGTTCTCAATTCAACTTATTTGATCTGTTCAACTGCGAGAGCAACAATAATTAAATGAATCATTCAACATCCATAAAAATTTAAAAAAGAATATTAAATCAATTCCACATGGTGAATAGCCAAGTTTTTTTCTCAGATTTTTATTTTTATTAATTTCAAACAATTTTTATTTAATTAATTTATCCATTTTGTTCAAACCAGGTGCAAAATTAGGGTGTTGGCAGAGGCCTCGACCCCCTTAAAATAAGTTCCTTAAAATTTTTAAAATTTTAAATTAATAAAGATAAATTGCACTTTAACCACTTGAAAATATAAAAATTTGATTTAGTTATTTAAAAATTATAAAGATATAGGTTGTTAAAATGGTGAAATTGTATTTTTGCTATTGTAAAAATTACAATTTAATTTTGACACCCTAATTTTTTTTTTCGCCCTTGGTTCAAACTACTATACCAGTTGGTTCTTAGTCCAATTAATCCAACCATCCAATCCACACTATTGGTCAAGTCATCAAATCTTGATGGAATCTAAATTTAAAGGACCAAAATAGATCTAATTGTCAAATTTAGATACCAAAATAGATCTAACTTGAAAGTAGTATTGAAACTTGTCTTTCTTGTTTTCTCCATCTCTTAAAACCCCCTGACGTTGTTTTTTTTTCTTGTCAATTCCTCATAGATTGGATTTGAGTTCCTTGACTTGGGTCATATTTTAGTATAATGTTTCATGTTTTTGGCTTGCTGAGTTCTTTGTATTGTAATGGTAATTTTTGTATTTGTGTGAGGAGTATTGTGGTGTTATTTTGCTATCCATTGATTCGTTATGGGTGAAGGTTTTATTTTGAGTCTTTGTGTTTGTACGGAGTACCTTATCTTCGGTGTCTGCCTCTTATAGCCCTGTTTTGGGTTTTTCTTTAATATATTTCTATCAGTTCGGAAAATATGGAAGTCTAGATTTGATTTAGAAATATAACTGTGTTTTATTCTTCTCTACTTTCCAGATTTCTCAACAATATATATTTTTTTCTGCTTCAATCCAACTTCAATTATTGCAATATAAACAACTATTTTTTTCTAGAGATTCTCTAAAATTTTCTATTCAAAACTTATATATTTGGTAAAAGTATCAAGAAATTCTTATACTTAGCAGTGAATTACATTTCAACCATTTTATTGATAAAAGTATCAGAAAACATGTAAATCAGCCCATTTGTTAAAATTTTCCATTAAGTAATGATGCGGACATGCTGAAAATTTTTTTTTTTATGGGTGAACTATAAAAATGATCATTTAACTATGCCTTTTGTTCTATTTTGTTCACTCAATTATTAATTTTTTTAGAATATCGATAAACTTTTCGAAATTAAATATTTTAGTCACCCTTAGTTTATGTGGGCTTTTTTATTAGTCTAGTAACAAAATTAGCCCTCTAATGAGCTAAAATCGGACAAATAGAGTTGTTTCCAGGCTCTACAAGGTCTAGGCATTTCCACACGGGCCGGCCACGTGCCCATGTGCCAGTCCGCGTCGATATCTCACCCTGTTTCCCAAACACGCAGAAAAACCCAATTATAAGATAATATAAGGGAGCATGCAGAGAAGACAAAAAAAAAAAGACTCAAAGAACACCATCGAAGCCAACTCAGAAGTAGATCTCCTTCAAGATTGAAGATCTTCATTTAATTTCCTTAGAAGTTTTATTGAGTTTCTTCATGTCTTGTTGTTATCCTAACTTTGGGATGTTTTCATTATAGATTATGAACTAAATTCCCTAGATACCTAGGGCAGATGAAACCTATGATGAATCTTGTTATTTGATTTCTGAATTACATGATAAATACTTGACTCTTGTTCTAAATTATGTATGCTTATTTCGTATTTTAATATTTTCAGGATATTAATTCATGTTTAATGTACTTATTTCAATGGAGCAAAAATCCATGTTTAAGAGTAGATCTAGCATAATTGAGTGGAGTTGCATGCAATCCTAGAATTAGGAAGACATAAATCTACCGGATTAGAGCCAAATCTAATAGGGGAATCCATAGATCGAGTTGATGCGACAATAAGGGATTTAATTAGAAAAAAATTTCAATTAATCAACCTAGAGTCAGTTGTTCTTACTCTCGAAAGAGATATAGCATAATTTAGGGATTTCTACGGATCAAGATACAAGTGAATAAATTGTTTAATTCATATTCAGAATAATATGTGAAGTCTAGGTGGATTTTTCCCTAGGTATTGTCTTTCTCTTTGGTTATCTTCGATTATTTCCTATTTCATTTTCTGTTACATTCTTAGTTAAATTAGATTAGTAAATTTAGATTAAAAAAAATCATCCCAATTTATTGGCTGAATAATAGAAAAACGATAATTACTAATACTTTTAGTCCTCGTGGATAAAATATTCCCTACTCACCATAGCTATACTATTGTTCGATAGGTGCGCTTGCCTTTGTCGTAATTATAGTTAGTTTATCGATCATCAAGAACGAAGAGTACAAAGATGGAGATGAAAACTAAACCCCGAAACCCGAAAATAAAAAACTCTGAAAATGTAAACACAAAATTCTCCAAAGTGTTATGAGTTTTAACCTTTTAATGGTATAATTTATAAGGTTGTAAAAGAGCCTATTTACATGCTAAATTTGTAGGTCAAATAATATAAACTAATTAGAATTTGACTAAAATAAAAAAAAAAACAGAATTTAACTGGGAGATTACCTCTCAAATTTGACTGAAATATGAGTCATACTCAATAATAAAGGTATCACTTCAATGGTATAAAGCTACATAAATTCTTAGTTATGTCTTTGAAATATTTTCATAAAGGCATATGCAAAAACTCTTAGATTCTAAACAAATTCATTTTCTCAATATTACTTATTTAAAGTCAAAACCACATTTATTTTTAAACAACATCCAACAATGTATTTAGCTCATCCAAAAATTTATTTTTAAACGATATTTATTTAAAAAGAACCAAATAAGAATCACTATACAACTTTATAAAGTCGACAACACATCCAACATTTATAGCACAAAGAAATTAGACAGGCCAACAACAAAACAATAATGCCAACATTCTCAAATACTGCAACAAGTTTGTTCTAAAAACAAAAGATAGCGCATTGCACTTAGAGCGTAGAAATACTTGGATTCAATCATTGTAACAATGAAAAAGGAAACAAGACATCAACATCCTCATCACAATATATTCTCCTCTGACCCGCCAACAGCCTCTGCAATGCAATAACACAAGAAGAGGCTATGGTGATTAGGTGATGGGCTCGAAACTAACTAATATTTCGACAAAGGTAAGCGCACCTATCGAACAGTAGTATAGTTGTGGTAAGTCCGGAATATTGTATCCTCAAGGACTAAATTTACTAGTAATAAATATCTTTTTATTTTCTAGCCTAATAATTAAGGGGATTTATTTTTAATCTAAAATTAACTAACTAGTTGACTAACTAAATGACTATGAACGTGACAGAGAGTGAAAAGAATAATCGAATGAATAAAGACAATACCCAAGGAAGAATTCGTCTAGACTTCACTTATTATTCTGACTCTGAATTAAATGATTTATTCACTTGACTTGATCCGTAGAAATCCCTAAATTATGTTAATATATCTTTCAAGACCAAGAACAACTGACTTTAGGTTGATTAATTGAAATCTCTTTCTAAGTAAAACCCCTATCATCACATTAACTCGATCTATGGATTCCCTTATCAGATTTGACTCTAATCCGGCAGATTTATGTCGTCCTATTTCTAGGATGACAATCAACTCTGCTTAATTATGTTGGATCTTCTCTTAAACAGGGACTTTTGCTCCACTGAATAAGCACATTAAACTTGATTTAATATTCCTGAAAATATCAAAACAAGGATTAAGAACACATAATTAAGAACAAGATCAAGTATTTATCACGTAATTCAGATTTATTGAATAATAAGATTCATCTAGGTTTCATCATCCCTAGGTATTTAGGGGGTTTAGTTCATAACGTAAAAGGAAAACATCATAGAATTAAGAAAACAAAAAGACATAAAGAACCCAAAAACTTCTAAAGAACTTGATGGAGACATTCAATCTTGGAGTGGTTCACACGGGCATGTGTTCAGTCCGTGTGGTGCGGGCTTTGGCCGTGTGGATCCTTAAGATTGCCCGTTTGTCTGGTTTTGGCTCGTTTCCTGTTCCTTTCGCTCCCCTATGCTCTCCTAAGTATAGAAACATGAATTTAAAGGATTAGGAGCATCGAATTCACCAAATTCTATAAATAAACATCCAAAAACACGCTAAGCATGTGATTAAAATGTGTTACTTTTATGGTTTATCATTAGGGATGAGCAAAATCTGATTCGATTCGAAAAATTCGATAAAAATTTTAAATTTGGAATTCAATAGCTTAAGTTAGTTGAGTTAATCAAGTTATTCAAATCAACTCGAATAAAAAATTAAGTTTTTCGGTTTAACTCGAATATGAATTAAACAATTAAGTTATCCAAAAATTCGAACCACGTCATTTTGATAAATTTTTACCTTTTCTAAAGTTAAAAGTCAAAACTGTTAACTTAAAAGGCAAAACTATGTCGTTTTGATAAACGTTTACCCATTAAGTTAAAAGGCAAAACTATTATATTGTCTATGTAGTTAAATAATCTTGTATTTTGTCTACTAGTTAAATAATCGGTCCATGTAAACGCAACATTGAGTATAAATAATAGGATTTATTAACTCGACTCTACTTGACTCGAAATTTTTTGACTCAATCTGATTCGATTCAAAAAAAATTCAAATTGAGTTCGGTTGCTAAAATAGGATTCATCAACTCGACTAACTTGAATTTTTTGACTCGATTTGACTCGACTCGATCGAATACTCAACCCTAATTGTGATAGCAACTCTTATAAATATTCCAAAATTAACTTTTAGATGCATCTTGTCTTAATCCAAGGCAAAAGGTTTATCCAAACATGAAAAATCTAACCAACTCAATTCAATTCAACCCAACCTCAATCTATTTATGTAGTTTACTTTTAATTTATATGTAATTTCAATTATGGTTTAAATTTAAATATTTTTTAACAAAAGTTTTAAATACATAATATTGAACAAATATTCATATGAATGAAAATTTATAATTATGAACAATAACTTAACACATAGGTAAAAGTCTTTTTTGTACTTAACAATATTATTAGCAATAGTACATTATTAATTGTATATGAAAATAATGAAGCTTAATAATTAAAATTTAAAGGTAATATCGTTATCAAATTTACTCAATATTTACTTTTAACTATAGTTATCTATGAACTTATGTGAAACACATAATAAGATACTAATATATATATATATATATATATATATATATATATATATATACATATATAAGGCAAAACATTACAAAGTTAAACGGTGAGATAATGAAGTGAAATGTGTAACACCCCAAACACGTCCCATGCATTATGACCGGATTTGATATGTCGCATTAGAAAAACATATTAAATCCTTTTTATTCGTACTAAAATAGGTATTATTTTGATATAATCAGGAAAACAAGTTTGATTTGAAATATTTGTTAAAGTTCTACTAACCTCAAAGATTGATTGATAAATCGATAATTTGAACTAGAGATCTTGTAAACCATGACTTTTGAAAATATTGTTGATAATTCGAGAGAAGATTTCCGAGAAAATATTTGTAAAAGTTTGTTATGAAAACCATTTGTTAATCTATTTTTGGAAAATCTTTATTTAAGTTTTTAGAAAAATTCCCATTTAAAACAATTTAAGCAAGATAATAAGTACGTCAAACATAAAGCAAAAATAAAATATTCCAGAGGCCATATTACAACATAAAAAAAAACCCAAAATAGTAAAAGTAATAAAATGAATGGGAATAGAAATCTAAGTTCAATAAAAACCATTTCTGAAGTATGGCCTCCACCGAGTCATCCATGGCCCAAGTCCCACGTCACTGAGCATTACCTGCAAGGATTAAGGAAAAGGGGTGAGTTACTAGAACTCAGTGTATAATCCCTTTACTGCCATCCACTGGGTCTGAACCCGTTTAGCATCATCTTGGGCCTAAGCCCATTTACATAAACATCCTAGATTAGGGGTTGTGCGTTTGGAGCATAACTCAAGTGTTAATAGGCTTTAAGTGTGGTTGGTGATGTTTTAAGGGTTTTTAAAACTTTAGGATTAAAAGGGAGTGCATTGGAAATTTTTGAAATTTTTAGGTTAAAAGGGGAAATTGGGCTAAGGAGGCCTTAAAGAAAATTTTAGGAGTTTAGGGACATGAACTTGGGCCTAGTAGAGTGGCTTGGGACGCTACTTTAGGGGCCTTGGAGGCTTGCGCAGGAGGGAAGAGGTTCGAGTAACGCAGGGCGCATCAGAGGCTTTTATTTTTGCGTCAAAAAGGGAGCTAGGCTAAGGGGGCTTTAAGAGAAGTTGTTGGGGGTTTATCGCATAAGAAATGCCTTGGCAAAGTGGCTTCCATGCGACACTTAAGGGCCTGGATATAACGCCAACAAGGGCCTTGGTTCGAAACACGGCGGCAGCAAGGGGTGTTTTATTTTTGTCTTTGGCATTAAGACAAGGGGGAGCTAAGGAAAGAGCTCTTAAAAGAAATTGGGGCGAATTTATATCACAAAAAAATGCTCTGGCAGAGTGGCTAGGGCGTTAAAGCTTAAAGGGGCTTGGTGCAGGTCATGGGTTCAAGACGCAGAAGAAGCAAAATTTTGAGGCTTTTAATTTTGCTTTTGACGTCAACAGCAGGGGGAGAGTTGGGCAGCATGTGGACTCCAATAAGATAAGCTAAAGCTTGTTTTTTTTTAATTTGAAAATTCGGCTGTAGGAAGGGATAAAAGTTGGGTTGTTTTATTTGGTTTAAATTAGTAAGATGAGGAGATAATTGATGGTTTATTTTATTTAGTTCAAATGGGATTTTATTTTATTTATTTTAGAAGTGGGATAATGGGAAGATAAGGCTTGATTTTTTTTTAGATTCGGCTGTAGGGTGGAGATAAATATTGATTTATTTTAGAATTTTGAATAGGTGATTAGGAGATAATGAGATGGATTTTATTTTATTTTATTAAGGTGATAAAGAAGAGATTAAGTATGGATTTATTTTTATTTACTTCGAATATGTGTTAAAGAGATAAAATAGGAGAAAGTGTGTAGAATAAATAGGGGTGCTCACCTTTTGATATTTCTTTTTCCCATTCTAAATTCTTCTTGCCGAAATTGTTCTACCCTCTCCTCCGCTTCTTTATTTTTCTTCCAACCCAAATTCCTTACTTATTCTCTTGTAGCCGAATCTCAAAGTACTTTATTTTCTCTTCGTTGTTGCGAGTCTTTGAAGCCGAAACCTCTCTAATATTAGTCACTATTGCCGAATCTTTCAACCTCTTATTCTCTTTTCTATTTCACAATCTTTGAGGCCGAATCTACAAGGGTAGTACCATCGATCTCTTGCTTTTAGTTTCGTGGTAAGCGTGTAAGGGTAAGTATTCTCTATTCTAGCAATTGATTTGGGTTCCTATTCTTTTAGTTTGCCGAAACCAAGTGTGCAGGCCTTGATCTAAGGATGGCCGAATGCCCATTAAGCTATTTTATGTGTCTTTTGTGTAGCCGATATTAAGGAGCAGTAAGGAGTTCTTCGGGATTCAAAAGCATCAAGGTAAGTGGTATGTGTTATTCGGCCAAGGGCCATTTTCCCTAGATTTATTGTTAAGCCGAATCTAACAGAGGTTAAGTAGGGAGTTTGACAACTTCTAAGACAAGGAGCGGTTTCGGGATTTAGATCCGTAAGGTAAGGCAGCAGTGATTTTCAGCCATAGGCCATTCTGGTATATTATGTTAGCCGATTCTGACTTAGGTGGTGTAGGAAGGAGTTCTACAATCGCAAAGGTGCAAATCGTTAGACGTGGGTTTCGGGATTTAGTCAATTGTGCTAATCAAGTGCGTAGTTATCGCACTGTCTCTTGAATGTTTATATGTGTTATTTTATGTATGTGTATAAAGTGAATGATAGCCGAAATAAGGGCTAAGATTGTGAATACCCGTGGTGGGTGACTGAATCATCAGGTCAGTGATTTATGATAATAAATGATTATTGATGAATGTATGAAAATGTGATGGCATGTGATGTATATTTGTTTCAAGTAATATGTTGCCATGGTACATATATATATATGCATGGGACTTGGGATGTGAATATTAGAGGAAAGGGTGTACATTATGTACGTGGTCTAATGTTAGCCTTGTGCTACATTAGTGCTTGATGTTAGCTATCTGCTTCATCAAGGGAGGTGATGGCTAGGTGCCACATCTCGGCGGTTGATAGCTGTGTGCATCACCGTAGACTGATTGATATGTGGGATCACTTAAGTGATAGGTGGCTCAGCCACGGCCTTGAGCGACAAGTCTGCCAAGGTAAGATATGTGGATCACTATGTGATCGGTGGGGGATTAGCCACGGCCTTGGGCAGGGAGTCTGCTAAGGTAGGTGTAATGGATGGACTTAGGTTGGGATGGGCTTCATAATTGCATATTTATGTGTATGGACTGTGTGGATATGGGCCAAGCCCATATGTGGAGATATGTGAAATGACTGTGCACTGAGTCGGTTTGACTCACCCAATATTTTATTAAACCTTTCAGGTGATGCATAAAGCTTGGACCGGGGTGGAGTGGATACAAAGGTGGCCATGCAGAAGCAGATTTTCATGCAGGAAGATATTTTTAATTAATTAAGCATTTATATTTTCAGTACTTTGAGTATTTAAAGTTTGTTTAAGTGTTTTTCATTAAGTTTATTATTATGTTTTATTATGGATTGACAATTGAGGAATTATTTGCAAATGATTTTTATTTAAATCTATATATACTAAAGTTTTAATCCGGATATTTTTATAAACACCACACCTTACTTAAGAATTTTAATGAACACTATTTTCTAAACTTAACAAAATTTTCATGTTTTATCCTTAAGTTCAAATTTGTTTCAAACGTTCTCCGCAGTGGCATTTTAAATTCGGTCGTAATGAATGGGCCAGGTTTGGGGTGTTACACAGAATATATATATATGTGCAATGTATGCAACCCAACCCATACATCCAACACACCCCCATACCCACCAATCACACCTGTGAGGATCAAGTCAACCCACCCCGCCAATCACACCAATTCGCAGGCAAGTTGCCATTTATAATTTTTTTTATAATGGCACAAAGCTATATTCACGATGGCACAAAGCCATATTTAGGTTGGAACATAGCCGTTATCAGAATTTGTGGTAGAGCCACCGAAATCATAATGAAACATAATAATAAACATTTTTGTGGCAATGCCACCAGGCTACACTTCTCTTCAACATTTTTCCCAACCCATGCAAAATATGTAGATACAACATACATAATAAAGCATAATATTCACATATATAAACAACAACCATTAATCCAGTAATTTATTACGATAAATCAGCCCATTATAGCACTTGTAATTCGGCGCACTAAGGCATTCTAGTAAATCAGCCCATTAGGGGCATTTTGGTAAATCAACCCATAGGGGCATTTTCGTAATTCGGCCCACAAGGGCATTTCGATAAATCAACATTTTTAAAGATGTTTAAGCAATTCGGCCCGTTAAGGCATTTTGATAAAACGGCCCATTGAGGGTATTTTCGTAATTTTGCAACCCGGGGGTATTTCATAAATTTTACCCACCAAGGGTAATTCGTTTGGGACATAAAAATTGAAACTGTCCATCTACGTCATGTTGACTAAATTGACTATAACACGAGTTAGAAAACTCAAAATTTAGATCTATAAATTTTCCCTGAAACTAGACTCATATATCTTCTTATTATAATTTTTTCAAAATTTTTGGCTAAACCATTTAGTACAGTTTATTCATTAAAATTTCCCTTGTTTCACTGTTTGACAGTTCTGCCCTCTCTTCACAAAATCTCAGATATCTCATTGTACAGAACTCAAATAATGTTTTCGTTTGCTCCAAATAAAAATAGACTCACTAAGGATTCTAAATGTTCCACAATTATTTTTTTACAATTTATAATGATTATTCCAAGTTAGAACAGGGGATCACGTAATCATTCTAAACCAGTCTTACAAAAATTTAAAAATCTCAAAATATACTAATCCTTTGCTTGCTCTGTTTCTTTTATAAGAAAATAGACTCAATTAGCTTTCAGTCCATATCTTCTTCACTTTCTAATTCAATTTCCACTATTTTCGGTGATTTTTCAAAATCACATCACTACTGTTAACCAAAACTGTTTCATTGCAAAATATGGTTACCACTACGAACATACGTATGCCCGAGTGGTCACAGATGCCGGTTTGCATTTTTTCAATCTTTCGACCGAATCACAGAACCTTTCATGCAAACATTCAGAGAGGTATGAGATTACACACCTGATTTCAGTAAGGACTAAACCTTCTTGATTGTCGGCACCTATGACACCCTAACACTCGGTCAGAAAAATACCACGATAAGAGAAAGTAGTTGTTTAGGGATAAGATTCAGCTTACCACTATTTTCGAAGGTTTAACAAGTAGAGAATATCGAGTGATTTCGTCCCTAAAAATAATCGATTAGTTGAAACTTCGATCCGATTTGCAACATAGCCGAGTAGAGATATAACGAAAAATTCAAGAAGAAACTCCTTACCTTAACGATGATGAATCTGTTTTCCATCGATTGACTTATGGAGAAAATAGTAGAAGCACGATGAAGAATAATAGAAGTTCTGATTATGGAGAGCACAAAAACGAACAAGTGAAGGGAGAATAGAAAAGTATGTGGAAAAGAGAATAGAAGAAAACATGAAACTAAGAACCCGAAATGTCTAAGGAGAAAGCCTAAAATGTCAAAAATGCTAAGAACACAAGAGAATTTCGGTTTTTCTTCTTTTGCTACTCATCAAATGCCCAATTCCATGCCAAAATAACCCCTAACCGAATTTCACCTACCACAAGCCCCCACATTTGGCCAACTAACACCACTCCCACCAATCCCTTGATTCTCTCCCCTTTTTGCTCCATGTTTTGCTCCATGTTTCCCTCCATGTTTTGCTCCATTTGTCCCCACCCACCTTTTCTCTTCTTTGAGCAAAAAAATAGAACTCTCTTGCTGCTTGTAGGATTCGAACCTCCAACCTCCTTGCTCTCCTCTTAACGTCGCACCACCTTACTACATGCTCCCTTGTGTCTCCTAAATGCACCCACTTATTCTTAAGTCCTACTTCCATCACTCCTTTCCACTAAAAGGCCAAAAATGAAAATTCTTCCTATGGCCTAACTTGAACCCGAGACTTCATAGAAACCCCGTAACCTTCCAAAATCACTTACCTAATAAGTCCAATTTGCAATAATGCCGTTCTCATATTCTCAAAATTTTTAACACGCTTCTACGCTCAAGGTCCAATGGCCCCAATTCTATTAGGCCCAAATTCGGGGCATTACAAAATGTTTCTAACCTTATGCAATATTTGAACTTGTTATAGTAACAGTATCCAATGATGTACTTGGCTCATCATTGGAGTTCTCACAACTATGAACCTCCATTGATGTTTCAAGAGGAAGTTGATGGAATGGCTTAGGAGGCATCCCGAGGAGTTCAACATCAGATTCAAGCATCTTCAAGACCTTACTCATTGAAGGACAATCAAAAGAAAGTAATTGTATACACCAAAAGGCTGTTATTATCATTTTCTTCACAATTACTTTTTCATTGTTAGAAACATCTCCCAACTCCAAGTCCTCTCCTTGATCCAATCGGTTGTAAATCCAAGATGGAAAATATATTTGACTAGTGTGGTCAGCAAATGCATTCACATTCTTTCTCCTTCCAACTATTTCCATAAATTACATTCAAAAACTATAAACATCGGCTTTGTATGAGATGCCTCCAAGATTTTTATAAACCAATTCAGGAGCAATATATCCTATTGTTCCTCGTGCTATAGTGAGAGAGACAATACTATCATCTACTGAATACAATTTAGCAAGGCCAAAATTAGAAACTTTTGGATTAAAATTCTCATCAAGTAGAATATTGTGTGGCTTGATATCAAAATATAGAATTTGCATGTCACATCCCTGATGCAAGTAGTGAATTCCTTGAGCCACCCCAAGCATAATATCAAACATTTTTTTCCAGCCCAAAGTGTTCATATTTTCTTCTGTAAATATGATTTTATGTAAAGATCCATTAGACATGAAGTCATATACCAGAGCTTGCTTTGATCCCTCCACACAAAATCCAATAAGTTTTGCCACATTAGCATGATGAATTCTCCCTATAGAAGCAACTTCATTTACGAAATCTTGGCCATTACCCTTTGATTTGCCAAGCAATTTTACTGCCACGTGATGCCCACTACGAAGCTTTCCTTTAAATACTGAGCCATAACCCCCTTCACCTAATTTATCTTTAAAATTTTTAGTCATTTTTTTAATTTCTTTGAAAGAATACCTTATCGGAACCAAATTATTTTGGCTTTGAAGGAACTCTTCGATCGTATCATCCATGGATAAATGTCTTCTTCTCCATCTATACCTAACAAGAGCAAACAAACAAATTATCCCAGGAAACGACCTCAAAAAGATAATTCCACCTTTAAAGAAATGCAATTTAATTGATCAGTACTTGTGAAATTAATGAAATAATATGTAAATTACATTCTCGAAAAAGTATATAATGTGATAGTTTTATGCTGTTTTATAATTAATTACTACTTGAAATAGGGGCATACTAATTTCACTACTTTATGGAATTAATTTAGAAATAAGAGTGATGCCTTGTTTTTACCCTTCTATACCAAATGAAAAACTTTGAAAGGCCATTGAGAACCCAAGAAAAATAATTCGGAATTATATGTTATGTTTTATATTGTAGCAGGTGCGCTTCAACAAATTCAAACTTAGAACTTCACACAGAAAGGACTAAATCATTCTCCAAAACCCGAAAATAAAAAAACTCTTAAAATATAAATACAAACTTCTCCAAAAGTGTTATGAGTTCTAACCTTTTAATGGTATAATTTATAAGGTTGTAAAAGAGCCTATTTACATGCTAAATTTGTTGGTCAAATAATATAAACTAATTAGAATTCGACTAAAATAAAAAAACAAAATTTAACTGGGAGATTACCTCTCAAATTTGACTAAAATATGAGGCATACTCAATAATAAAGGTATCACTTCAATGGTATAAAGCTACATAAATTCTTAGTTATGTCTTTGAAATATTTTCATAAAGGCATGTGCAAAAAAAATTTGATTCTAAAGAAATTCATTTTCTCAATATTACCTATATAAAATCAAAACCACATTTATTTTTAAACAGCATCAACAATGTATTTGGCTCATCCAACACTTTATTTTTAAATGACATTTATTTAAAAAGAACCAAATGAGAATCACTATACAGCTTTATAAAGTCGACAACACATCCAACATTTAAAGCACAAAGAAATTAGATAGGCCAACAGCAAAACAAATAATGCCAACATTCTCAAATACCGCAACAAATTTGTTCTAAAAACAAAAGATAGAGCATTGCACCTAGAGTGTAGAAATACTTGGATCCAATCATTGACAACGAAAAAGGAAACAAGACATCCAACATCCTCATCACAATATATTCTCCTCTGACCTGCCAATAGCCTCTGCAATGCAATAACACAAGAAGAGGCTATTGTGATTAGAGATGAGCAAAATCTGATTCGATTCAAAAAACTCGATAAAAATTTTAAATTTGTAATTAAATAGCTCGAGTTATTTGAGTTAATCAAGTTATTTAGATAAACTCGAACAAAAAATTAAGTTTTTCGGTTTAACTCGAATATGATTAAACAATTCGAGTTATCCGAAAATTCAAATAAGAAAATGCAAAACCACATCGTTTTGATAAATGTTTACCTGTAATAGCCCATTTCTGCTTGGGCCCATATAGATAAAATGAACCAGAATAAAAACAAAAAAATAAAAAATAAATGTCCAGTTTATTTTTACAGCCCATTTACAAAACCAATTAACAGCTCAATACTAAAACAGATAACCCAGACTATTACACCCACAGAGTCCAAACAAAAACCCAAAACCCGAATGGCCCAATGGCCCAAATTCGGTTTCAGAACCTGGAAACCCCAAACCCTAGGGTTCCTGCCTCGCGCCGCAGCACTTGACACCAGCTTTCGGTCACACCGTAATCCATGTCCGAATAATGCTCCACCGCTGAGATTCGTGCCATTGACCTGCAAAAAGGGAAAGAAAACACAGCAGATATGGCAAGAAACAGCAAAACAGAATTTGTATTTTTATTTTAGGGCTATATAAACCCCCTTGTAATTTGTAAAAATGGAGAAAAAAACACACACAGAGAAGATACATGCAAATACACTGAAATAAAAATATAGAAAACCCAATAACAGAATACTACTCAGTTTTTTCGATTTTTTTATTTTTTCGATTCGTGCATTTTTTATACAAAATACTACTCAAATAAAAAGTACGAGTGTACCCTTTAAATCACGTGAAAAGCAAAGATTTTTGGTCTCCGACCGCCATATCTGGCAGCGCCGACAGTGGCGCGTGAGGCGCATGGGGCAACGGACCAAGCCAGATTCTGGCCTCAGGTCGAAAAGAGGAGAGCATTTCGGAGCTCTCGTTTAATTTTTTTTTTCAAAGGTGTTAAAACGATTTTTTTGGCCAACTTTTAACTTATATAGAAAGATAGAAACGGCGTCGTTTTTGCTTAAGCTAATAAGCATAAAACGACGTCGTTCAAGGTAAGGATCCGCGCGTTGACCCGAAACCCGGAGAGGATCCTCGCGTTTTTCATAAAAGGGCAATTTGCCTCTTTGGTCCTTCTACAATTTTATTTAGTTCAATTTAATTTTTATTTTATTTTTAATCCATCCCTAAATGTTTGCTTATGTTTCAATCTGGTCCCACGAGTTATTTAAAGATTAATATCAAAACGGCATCGTTTAGGAGATATGTAACACCCCAAACCCGGCCCAAACACCACGACCGGATCTGGTATGTCACTAAGAAAATTTTGGAAAACATATCGTATTTTTAGAAAATATTTTTCTGAAGTTTATCCTTTTATTCGGGAAAAAAATAAATAGTTGATAGTTTAAATAAAATATGCCTTAGTTCAATTAAAATAAAAATTTAAATAACTAAAAGTAATAAAAGCCCATAATAAAACAAAATATAAACTAGTGGCCCATGGCCTTATTACAACGAGATTTAAAACCCCTTAAAAAATATAAAATAATAAACTAGAGTCTTTTTGCTGAATCTAAATGTTCTTTTTGCCAAATCTACATATTCTTCTGCATGGCCACCTTGCGTTCCTCTCCAGCCCGGTCCGAAGCACTAGGTATCACCTGAAATGTTAATTAAAAGGGTGAGTCGCGAGACTCAGTGTGCAACCCTCATGCACCACTAGATTTTGGGTCTTAGGCCCATAAAACAGACTAATAATAATTTCATTTATATAAATAACAAATAATATGCAAGGCCTAACCCGTTTGCCTAGGTTTCCATCTGCTACACGCCCCCGTACCAACCGTTCACACCATTGGGGATTTCTACAATCAACCCACACTGCTACACACCAAGATGGCAGTCATGCTGCTCATCAACATATTATGGCCGAAGCCCGTATAACAGATCACGGCATTAGCCGCTACAACATATAACAGATCACGGTATAAACCGCTACACAAGTAACGTATAACTTCCTCCTTTCGTCAACCCAACCCATGCAATCATATACAAGCAAATTACTTATAACGTTTAATCAGATTATTCACTGACCTGGCGATTCGCGTTACCCTTTTTGGGCTTCCCACATTAAGTCCATATTTCGGCATTTATCATAACATATAAACTTATGAACATGTATTTTATAAGCAAATCTAGATGATGGGGAGGTATTACACACCTGATTAATGTAGATACCCTTGCTAAATTGATCTACGCTTTGCTTCAAAAAGCCAGAAAGATGTGAAAATAGGCCTCTCCTATATTCGGCCATAGTTAGTATTCTACCCGATTTTATATATATGAATAAACAAATCCTCTTACCTTGAAATCCCAAATGTAACACAATTCTATAACTTAGAGATCTATGATTTTCGGCTTCTAGGAAAAATCCCGGAAAGATAATCTATCGCGCTTTTGGCTTTTGAAAGAACTAAAAATTGAAAAGATGGCTAAGGGAGATTCGGCCAATGAATATTAAGGAGAAGAATAGGTGTAGTTTCGGCTTTTGAATCAAAGTGAAGATGAGGGAATATGCTTAGATATTTCGGCTTTTGCAGAGAATGAAGAAGAAGATGGAACTTTAGGAGTTTTCGGCTTTTACTCAGAGAAGAAGTGAAAAGAATGAGAGAAAAACCCCAAATGCCGAAATTGAAGAGATATTCCCCCTATTTATAGAAATTTCGGCACTTACCTAACCTTGCAGATAAATCCTATCTTAATCTACTAGCTCATCTAAAAGAGACTTAATTATCTCTAACTCCTCCCTCCTTTATCAACATATTATCCACATATTTTAAACATTAAAATCCCAAAATTTTAGCCTTTATCTGCTTATTATCCTCATAAAATAAATTCCTAAACAATAGTCTTTATCTGCTTATTATCCACATATTTTAAACATCAAAACCCCTAAATTTTAGCCTTGTTGCCATCCACTCCACCTAATCCTAATGCCCAAAATTTAGCTAACTTAAATTAAAAGAATTGGGCTCCATGAAACTTAAATTTGGGCCCCTTACTCCCTTGTGTGGCGTCACCTCCTAAGATTGGGCCACAAGCCCACTTTGGTATTTTAAACATAGATACTACCTTTTAAACCCCTATAATGCCCAAACAGAAAATTTTAATCAAGGCCTCTACCTAAGCCTGAGCCCAATTTGGACCCCTAACCCTTGAATTAACACATTAAACATATCCTACCTATTAAACGCATAGGCCCAAAAATTCAGGATGTTACAAGATAGGGCGTAATTGCCCAATAAGTCCCTAAGGTGTGACGCGCGTTCTGATTTGATCCTTTTACATTTTATTTTTATTTAGATTTTATCCCTATTTCTTTGTTTATTTTTAAACCCTTTTTATTTTTATTTTATTTTTAAATAATTTTAACATTATGTTAAATTATTTCATTTTATAAAATTTTGTATTATATTTTAATATTTGTATAGTGTATATTAATAATAATATAAAGTTTTTATGTATTGTTTATTCTTAATACTTATTTTTTATGTATTCATTACTTATATTAGGATATTAGTATTATTTATACATTATTTTAAAATTTGCACATTAGTTATTATATTACATTTTTATTTTATATATTATAGATTGTTATATTATATTTTATATATAACTTTTAAATTATTTTATTCTTAATATTATATATAATTTTGTAATATTGTTTATATTGTTTATTCTTAAATATGTAGTTTTTATATGTATTAGATTATTATAAATATTTTTTTATTTAAAGTTATAAATTATTTATTTATTTCAAAACGTATTTTACTTATTTTCTCAAGAATATATATACTATTTTTTAGATTTTGCCATATCATTTTTATATTTTTTATTTGCAACATTATTTATTATTTGATATATGTCACTTATTTTACATTTAATCTTGCATGAAAAGTTTTCATATTTATTTAGTAGTTTTTTTTATTATTTTGTTATTTATTGCTTTATATATTTTATTTGTCCATGCCCTTTTATTTATTTATTATTTTATGATTGCCTTAGTGTAGTTATTTTTATTATTCATTATCTTATATTATTATTTCTTTAATTGTCTATATTAGTATTAGTCGTTAATATAACTTGTAATTATGGTGAATTACTATATGGAATTTATGTTTTGTAATGCATTGATACAATAGTTTATTCAAATCATTATTTTTTATAAAAAAATATATTTTACTAAATTGTCGCATTTTTATTCAAAGTTTTTCCAAAAAATATGGTGATACTTAATATTTGGGAGCTTCAAGAAAAATTGTGCCTTAACTCACTGGGTTTCGATTTTTCTCGTTGAACTTAAAATATTAAGTATCCCTTTTCTTTTGAAATTGAAACGTATAAACTTCAAATCAAAACTTATTCTCGGGAATTCAAAACGTTATATAATAACTTATTGGATATGATGTTTTGTGTCTCGAGGTAAGAATTTTCTACAAATAAAGGCGAACCTAGTTTCGAAGTCATGAGATGTTGCATCCTAACTTATTGGGTATAGCATTTTATTTCTTTGAGATAAGTAAGTCTTGGTTTTCTTTCAAATAAAAGGATCATATTTTAATTTTTTCAAAATTTCGACATTAGGACATGAAATTATCAATTAGGTACCAAATTTTGGGCGTTACGAGGGTGCTAACCCTTCCTCGTACGTAACCGACTCCTGAACCCATTTTCTTGTATTTCGTGGACCAAAATCAATGTTTTGAAATAAAATGTTTTATAAGGTGATCCAATCACACCTAAGTAAAAAGGGATTGGTGGCGACTCCCGTTTTTATTTTTTAAAGTCGACCCCCGTTTTTTTAAATCAATAAAAAAATGATTTCGACAGTTTACCTTAAAAGTCAAAACCGTTAACTTAAAAGGCAAAACTATATCGTTTTGATAAACATTTACCTATTAAGTTAAAAGGCAAAACCATTATATTGTCTATGTAGTTAAATAATCTTGTACTTTGTCTACTAGTTAAATAATCAGTCCATGTAAACGCAACATTGAGTATAAATAATAAGATTTGTTAACTCGACTCTACTTGACTCGAAATTTTTTGACTTGATCCAATTCGATTCGAAAAAAATTCAAATTGAGTTCGATTGCTAAAATAGGATTCATCAACTCGACTAACTTGAATTTTTTGACTCGATTTGACTCGACTCGATCGAATACTCACCCCTAATTGTGATAGCAACTCTTATAAATATTCCAAAATTAACATTTAGATGCATCTGGTCTTAATCTAAGGCAAATGGTTTGGATATCCAAACATGAAAAATCTAACCAACTCAATTCAATTCAACCCAACCTCAATCTATCTATGTAGTTTACTTTTAATTTATATGTAATTTCAATTATGGTTTAAATTTAAATATTTTTGAACAAAAGTTTTAAATACTTAATATTGAACAAATATTCATATGAATGAAAATTTATAATTATGAACAATAACTTAACACATAGGTAAAAGGTTTTTTTTTTTTACTTAACAATATTATTAGCAATAGTACATTATTAATTGTATATGAAAATAATGAAGCTTAATAATTAAAATTTAAAGGTAATATCATTGTCAAATTTACTCAAATTTTATTTTTAACTATAGTTATCTATGAACATATGTGAAACACATAATAAGATACTAATATATATATAAGGCAAAATATTATACAGTTAAACGGTGAGATAATGAAGTGAAATGTTTCTAACCTTATGCAATATTTGAACTTGTTATAGTAACAGTATCCGATGATCTGCTTGGCTCATCATTAGAGTTCTCACAGCTATGAACCTCCATTGATGTTTCAAGAGGAAGTTGATGGAATGGCTTAGGAGGCATATCAAGGAGTTCAACATCAGATTCAAGCATCTTTAAGACCTTACTCATTGAAGGACGATAAGAAGAAAGTAATTCTATACACCAAAAGGCTGTTATTATCATTTTCTTTACCATTACTTTTTCATCGTCAGAAACATCTCCCAACTCCAAGTCCTTTTCTTGATCCAATCGATCATAAATCCAAGATGGAATATAGATTTGACTAGTGTGGTAATGCATTCACATTCTTTCTCCTTCCAACTATTTCCATCAATAACATTCCAAAACTATAAACATCGGCTTTGTATGAGATGCTTCTAAGATTTTTTTAAACCAATTCAGGAGCAATATATCCTATTGTTCCTCGTGCTGCAGCGAGAGAGACAATACTATCATCTACTGAATACAATTTAGCAAGGCCAAAATCAGAAACTTTTGGATTAAAATTCTCATCAAGAAGAATATTGTGTGGCTTGATATCAAAATGGAGAATTCGCATGTCACATCCTTGATACAAGTAGTGAATTCCTTGAGCCACCCCAAGCACAATATCAAACATTTTTTTCCAGCCCAAAGTGTTCATATTTTCTTCTGTAAATATGATTTTATCTAAAGATCCATTAGACATGAAGTCATATACCAGAGTTTGCTTTGATCCTCCACACAAAATCCAATAAGTTTTGCCACATTAGCATGATGAATTCTCCCTATAGAAGCAACTTCATTTATGAAATCTTGGCCATTACCCTTTGATTTGCCAAGCAATTTTACTGCTACGTGATGCCCACTACGAAGCTTTCCTTTAAATACTGAGCCATAACCCTCTTCACCTAATTTATCTTTAAAATTTTTAGTCATTTTTTTAATTTCTTTACAAGAATACCTTATCGGCACCAAATTATGTTGGCTTTGAAGGAACTCTTCGATCTTATCATCCATGGATAAATTTCTTCTTCTCCATTTGTACGTAACAAGAGCAAACAAACAAATTATCCCAGGAAATGACTTCAAAAAGATAATTCCACCTTTAAAGAAATACAATGTAATAGATTAGTACTTGTGAAATTAATAAAATAATATATAAATTATATTCTCGAAACAGTATATAATGTGATAGTTTTATGCTGTTTTATAATTAACTACTACTTGAAAGAGGGGCATATTAATTTCACTACTTTATAGAATTAATTTAGAAATAACAGTGATGCCTTGTGCTTACCCTTCTATACCAAATGACAAACTTTAAAAGGCCATTGAGAACCTAAGAAAAATAATTCGAAATTATATGTTATGTTTTATATTCTAGCAGGTGCACCTCAACAAATTCAAACTTAGAACTTCACACAGAAAGGACTAAATCATTCAAATTGTATCCAATATTGATTTTTTATAAAAAACATTTTTACTTTTAATCTTATTAATATAATATTTTATATTATTTTGAATAGGTTTGGATGAAAGATAAATATCATAATTTGAATATCTATTTTTTTTTTAAAAAGAAATTTTGTTTTAATTTTTTTAATAAAATAAAATAAACAATATTTTCTATCTTAAGTGATAAATACTACCTACCTATTTATCTTATTGAACATTTTTTTGTTGAAAATGTTATATTAAGTAAAAAATTAAAGTAGGTATCAAACACGTTTAAAATATTATGTGTTAACCACGGGAGTTAGGTGAGATGGCAAGGGCCTCTCCTCCTTAACCAATAGTCAAGAATTCGATCCTTGCATTAGATATGGAGCAGTTTTAAAACTCGTGGCCAGCATCTATCCCCTTAATGGGCCTACAGAATGTGAAGGGTTAGTTATTGGATTCGCTCTGATAGAGATACCTTGAGAAATAAAAAAATATATATATTAAATGCTAAAATGAAAATTTTCAATGATTTATCAAATACACCCTAAATTAAAATATTTTTATTTGTATTTGACAACAAATATTAATTAAATAAGTTATGATCCGTAATTAGTGAAGAAAATAAAACGAAAATAAAACTTATAAATTATATGACCTAGAAAATTAACCATGAAAAATAAAAACATAGATAAATTGTAAAGCTTAGAATTATGTGAACCAACAAGTTATTACCTGAAAAGTATTGTGGAAAAAAATTTATTGCAAAATTATTAAGGGTTAGTTTACTATTGAGATTGGAAAGTATCGTGAAAAAAAAATAAAAAGTGTTTTCCAAAACTTTGATAGTGTTTGTCATTGTTGTCAAAAGTGTTTTTAAGAAAATAAAATGTTACACGCCCATGTAACTCTCTAACTTGCAAGGGATGAACAAATTGAAGTCACACGGCCAAGTCACACACCCGTGTGCTAGGCCGTGTGGTTAATTTAATTGTCATAAAATAGGTGCAGACTTCATAGGTTATCCATTCAATGAGAGGGAAATAGAATAAGAGGCGTTGGATGATTGTCAAAGTTGATTTGAAAAAAGCATATGACAAGGTTTAATGGGATTTCATTGATGTTTCCTTCCAATCGGCTGGTATACCGAAATACCTTAGAAGGGTAATCATGTAAACTATTTCAAATTCCACTATGCAGATTTTATGGAATGGAGTCCTTATGAAAAGGTTTAAGCCTGCTAACTCTAAAATATAGATATATTTTCAATTTTAAGCTCATATTTCATGGAAATTTCGAGTGATTTCTAACTAATTTTCACAATTTCACCTATAATTATATTTTGTTAAAGTAGTATTAGGAATTTTTTTATTTTTACCATTACTATGCTAAACTCATGATTTTTCATCTATTAGGTGTTTAATGAAGACCGAGGATAGAAATAATGAAAGTTGATAGAGAAAGACTCAATGCCACAACATCAGTCCAACGGTTTAGGCCTTAAGATTAGGGAAGGGAAAATTCAGGTTTGTTAGTATTGTCAAAGGCACAATCCAGGCGAGTGTTGGAGGAGGATGGGTGTTTGTTTGATAAGTCGCTCGATGAAGCATAAGATTAGGGATTGTCCTCGTCGACAGGAACAAGTGCAAGCTCCAATTCAAAATCAAGACCCAGTTGGATGTCAAAATCAGAGAGGTAATCTGGGTGCTCAGATGGGCTGTAATCAGAATCGAAACGGGAATGGTAATCGAGGTCAGAGAACACCAGCTCAAGGTGCGAATCGAGCTGAGGCGAGACAACCTACTTTGGTTTATGCAGCTAGGCGCCGAGAGGATAAAGATGCGGCTGACGTCATAACAGGTACCTTTATTCATTATTTACTCAGTACCTTATTTTGCTTTGATTAATATAGGACCTACCCATTCATATGTTGCTTGTAATGTGGTCGTAAAATTGGGAATTGGGGTAAAAGAAACCGAAAACACTGTAGTTAGACCCTTAGGATCCTCCACACTTGTGAATAGAGTTTACAAAAGATGCCATTTAGAGGTTCAATGAGAGGTGTTTCTTGCTGATTTGATGGAGCTTGTAACACCCCAAACCCGGCCTGGAAGTTAAGCCCGAATTTGACGTGTCACATGGAAGTTTTTTTTTTAAAAAAAAACCATCTTTGCAATTGTTAAAAACTTGTTCGAGAATTACGGCCTCTTTATTAAAACCCAAAACACTTAAGCAATTGTTATCTACTTGAAAACGTAATTATCTTTAAAGACCTTTTGGTTGTGAAAACATATTTGAAATAAACAATTTACAAAAAAGGGACATTTGGGAATAGAGTTGCAGAAGCATTTTGAAAGAAAATCCGATGCCTTATTACAACATTTAACCCAAAATAGTAAAGTAATAAAATAAACGAGAAAGAAGTCTAAAATCCAAATAAACCCGTTTCTGAAGTATGGTCTCCATCGAGTCATCCATGGCCCAAGTCCACGTCACTGAGCATTACCTGAAAAGGTTAAGAGAAAGGGGGGTGAGTTACAAGAACTCAGTGTGTAATCCCCTTACCGTTATCCATTGGGTCATAACCAATTAACAATATTTTGGGCCTAGCCCATTTTCAATATTAATAATGTTTCAATTATAACATGAATATGAAATGAAATTCCCAAACCAAGCCTAGTATTTCCATCCGCTACACACCACCCGTACCAACCAACACACCTGTGGGGAGCTTTAGTCACCCACCCCGCCAACACACCAAACTGGGCATTAAGTCATATATCAAACTGGGCGTAAAGCCATAGATCAAACTGGGCATAAAGCCATATATCAAACTGGGTATAAAGCCATATTTCAAATCGGTGAGTGAAAATCAAATCGATGAGTGAAATCAAATCGGTGAGTCCACACTCATCTTGAGTGACTCGTGCGACCTTAAAAATCAAATCGATAAGTCCACAGTCGTCTCGGGCGACCAGTGTGGCCCTAAAAAATCAAATCAGTGAGTCCACAGTCATCTCGGGTGACCCGTGTGACCCTAAAAATCAAATCGATAAGTGAAAATCAAATCGGTGAGTCCACAGTCATCTCTGGTGACTCGTGCGACCCTAAAAATCAAATCAGTGAGTCCACAGTCATCTCGGGTGACTCGTGCGACTCTAACAATCAAATCGATGAGTGAAAATCAAATCGGTGAGTCCACAGTCATCTTGGGTGACTCGTGCGACCCTAAAAAAATCAAATCGATGAGTGAAAATCAAATCAGTGAGTCCATAGTCATCTTGGGTGACTCGTGCGACCCTAAAAAAAATCAAATCGATGAGTCCACAGTCATCTCGGGTGACTCGTGCAACTCTAACAAATCAATCACTTCCTCCAATTACATAACCCAACCCATGCAGTATGTCATGTATGCAAAGCACATTTCATAATGATGTATGAAATGGATTACCGTCATAACCAGATAATTAGAATACACACAATCATGGTAATCAACCCATAGGGGTATAATGGTAATTTTACCCACTAAGGGTAATTCAGTAATTTGGCAACCAAAGGGTATTTCGGTAATTTACCCTCTAAGGGTATTTTGGTAATTTTCGCAACCTAGGGGTATTTCGGTAATTTACCCTCCAAGGGTATTTCAGTAATTTTGCAACCCAGGGGTATTTCGATAATTTCGCAACTCAGGGGTATTTTGGTAATTTACCCTCCAAGGGTATTTTGGTAATTTCGCAACCCAAGGGTATTTTGGTAATTTTGCAACCCAGGGGTATTTCGGTAACTTACCCTCCAAGGGTATTTCAGTAATTTCGCAACCCAGGGATACTTCAATAATTTACCCTCTAAGGGTATTTCGGTAATTTTGTAACCCAAGGGTATTTTAGTAATTTACCCTCTAAGAGTAATTCGGTAATTTCACAATCCAAGGGTATTTCGATAATTTGCCCTCTAAGGGTAATTCGGTAATTTACCCACCAAGGGTAATTCGGTAATTTACCCTCCAAGGGTAATTCGGTAATTTACCCTCCAAGGGTAATTCGGTAATTTACCCTCCAAGGGTAATTCAGTAGTTTTAACCACTAAGGGTAATCCGGTAATTTTACCCTATAAGGGTAATTTAGTAATTTACCCTCCAAGGGTAATTCGGTAATTTCATATTTAACGGTGTTTCCAAAGATTCACTATCACCTCGAGTGATACAGAACTCTATTTGGGTCTCTACGGAACTATTGGGTCAAAATCCATTTTAGGCCCAAACGAGGTAATTTCGCAACTAAAACTTAGCTAGGGCATACAAATTTAAACTGTCCATTTGCGTCATACTGACTAAATTGGCTATAACTCGAGTTAGAAAACTCGAAATCTAGATCCGTAAAATTTCCCTGAAACTAGACTCATATATGTTCTTACTGTAATTTTTCCAGAATTTTTAGCCTAGCCATTTAGTACAGTTTATTCCTTAAATTTTCCCTTGTTTCACTGTCTAATGATTCTGACCTCTCTTAACTTAATTTCAATTATCTCACTTTACAGTTTTCATATACTGCTCCAACTTGTTTCTCTTGAAAATAGACTCACTAAGGAATCCATACATATAAATTACAACCCATAATTCATTTTTTACAATTTTATATGATTTTTCCAAAACAGATCAGTGAACCCCGAAGTTAATCAGAACCAGTCTCACTAAAATCAAGATATCTCAGAATATGAAATTCCTTTTCCTTCTCCGTTTCTTCCATATTAAAATAGACAAAGTAAGCTTTAATTTGATATCTTATTCACTTTCTAATTCCTTTTCTCCTATTTTTAGTGATATTTCAAAAACACATTACTGCTTCTAACCGAAACTATTTTATTACGAAATACGATTACCACTACGATCATACGCACACCCGAGTGATTACGGATGCCGGTTTTTAGTTTTCTTTGGTATTTCCACCGATTAACAGCATATTTCATACAAACTTTCAGAGAAGTGTGATATTACACACCATTTCAATCATATATACGAAAGGTACGGGATTACACACCTTAATAACGAGTTGTGCTTTCCACCGATTTCAACACCACTTATGTGATCTCCCTCGATCCTACCCCTTTGGCTACTGAAATCCCGTCCCCACTTACTTGACGAGTCGATGATAACGATTCGGTTAATACAATCACTTGTGCTCCTTCACCTTGTTGAAAGTCCGATTCGATCAAGATGAGGTTTTCCCACACGATAGGGAACGAAATGATGAAGAATTAGGATGATAATGGTTAAAAGGAAAGAATGGAAGGTTGGATGGATGCTAGGTGATTCAGCTATCAATGAAAGATGAACAAAAGATGAATGTTCATCCAATATACCTAATTTTAAAGAATTTAATTCATCTCTCATGCCATCCACCTCATACCCCTTATCACAAAATATATGTTTACCCCACCATGACAAGAAATATGCATATTCATGAGGAAATTTAATTAGTGGTGAGTCAACATTACCACTAATTATATCAAAATGTAACTTTTTATTAGTCATCTTTTCACCTTAATAGCCACTCCCTCTATGCACATTCTTTTGAAGGATTTTTACAAATTAAAAATCAACCCATGCTTATCTCAAATTTTGTTTGTTTATGAAATTTTCATGCTTTTGCCATGGCTCCCATTAATCATGCTCCAATTCTTTTTTTTTAGGATGTTACAGTTCTACCCCCCTTAAAGAAAATTTCGTCCTCGAAATTTATCTGATCAAAAGAGGTGAGGGTATTGCTGTCGCATCACATCCTCTGGCTCCCACGTGGCTTCCTCGGAACCGTGATTCCACCACAAAACTTTAACCAACGGAACTGTCTTCCTTCTCAATACTTTAATGTCTCGGTCCAATATTTGAATTGGTTCTTCTTCAAAAGATAAATCAGGTCTTACTTCAATTTCTTCCACCGGCACTATGTGATATGGATCCGAACGGTAACGTCTTAACATTGAGACATGGAATACATCATGTATCTGTCTCAATTCCGGAGGTAACTCAAGTTGATATACCACTGGTCCTACACGCTTCAACCCACGGTACGGTCCAATGAACCTAGGGCTCAACTTGCCCTTCCTTCCAAATCTGAAAAATCTTCTTCCAAGGTGAGACTTTTAGAAAGACTTGATCTCCCACCGCAAACTCAATATCCTTACGCTTCAGATCCGCATACGACTTTTGTCGATCCGAAGCTTCCTTTAACCGCGCTCGAATCACCTTCACCTTTTCTTCTGTCTCAGATATCAACTCATGACCCAACAACTGTCTTTCCCCCAATTCAGTCCAACAAGTAGGGGTACGACACCTACGACCATATAAAGCTTCATAAGGCGCCATTTGGATACTAGATTGGTAACTGTTATTATACGCGAACTCTGCCAACGGTAGGAAATCCTCCCAACTACCTCTGAAGTCGATTACACAACCACGTAACATGTCTTCCAAAATCTGAATTACTCTTTCTAACTGACCATCTGACTGAGGATGAAAAGCCGTACTAAAGTTTAACTTTGTTCCCAAAGCCTCATGTAAAGCTTTCCAAAACCGTGATGTAAACCTGGGATCCCTGTCCGATATAATAGACACTGGTACCCCATGCAACCTCACGATCTCAGATACATACAGCTTAGCCAATTTCTGCAGCGAGTAATCTATACGAACTGGTAGAAAATGAGCAGTCTTCGTTAATCGATCAACTACCACCCAAATAGAATCTTTCTTAGTAGGTGTTAAGGGTAACCCACTAACAAAATCCATCGTTATCCGTTCCCATTTCCATAGAGGAATCTTTACCGATTGTAATAACCCCGATGGTAATTGATGTTCCGCCTTCACTTGTTGACAAGTCAAGCATTTCCCTACAAATTCAGTAACCTCTCGTTTCAACCCTGGCCACCAATACTGCTCACGAAGATTCTGATACATCTTATTTCCTCCGGGGTGCATAGCATAAGGACTACTATGCACCTCCCGTAGAATCATTTGTCTCAAATCCGAATCCATGGGCATACAAACTCTTCCACAAAAACATAGCACGCCATCCTTGTTCAATCCAAAATCCCCTATTATACCACTTTCAACTTGTTGCATTAAAGGACCCAACTTTTCATCTGATAACTGCTTTTCCTTGATTTGCTTCAACTACAGAGGCTTCACCTGAAGTTCCGCTAGCAAACTGCCATCCTCAAACAAATGAGATGAACAAACATTGCTCTCAACTCTGATACTACCTTACGACGCATCTGCCACCACGTTAGCCTTTCCAGGATGGTACTCGATTGAGAAGTCATAATCCTTTAACAACTCCACCCATCTCCGTTGTCTCAAGTTTAACTCCTTTTGGGTAAGGAGGTACTTAAGACTCTTATGGTCCGTATAAATGATCGACTTCTCACCGTAGAGATAGTGCCTCCCAATCTTTAAAGCAAACACCACCGCAGCCAACTCCAAGTCATGAGTAGGATAGTTGACTTCATGCGACCTCAACTGACGAGAAGCATACGCCACCACTTTCCCACTTTGCATCAACACACATCCTAAACCCGTATGTGACGCATCACAGTAAATGGTAAACTCTTTTCCAGCCTCAGGTTGAATCAGTACTGGCGCTTCCGTCAAAATTTTCTTCAGTTTCTCGAAACTTGTTGTTTATCAGTCCACACATACGGTACTCCTTTTCATAACAACTTAGTTAGGGGTGCAGCAATCAATGAAAACCCCTCAACAAAGCGTCTATAATAACCAGTCAATCCCAAGAAACTCCGAATCTCAGCCACTGACGATGCCAGTACCTCCCTTTCAGGCACATACCTCGGTGCCGAAGATCTAGCCCTAGCACCTCGGCCTCTACCACGGCCGCGTCTTCTAGTGCTCATATTCACTAATGTCGATTGAATCTTATTACAAGTCTTATGAATCAACATACTATTCGATGTTTATTAAACAATGTCTTATGGAGTATAAGAGTTGAAGTGGTTTTCGTGAAAAGTATCCTAAAGTCTCAATCTCTATAGTTTTTACTCCTAAAGCCAAAAGTTCTGGAGTATTTCTACGGTCATATCACAATAATCATAATCATAAGATGATAACATATACTTACTTGACTTGGTGCCGGATACCCGTGGTGCCATACTTCCTTTAGAACATGCATTTATAAATCAAAATTTTAAACAGCTTTGGAAAACGCTTTTGAACCCAAACCACAGCCGAGTTTTGCAAACTGAGCTCTCATACCACTAAATGTAACACCCCAAACCCGGCCTGGAAGTTAAGCCCGAATTTGACGTGTCACATGGAAGTTTTTTTTTTTTTTAAAAACTATCTTTGCAATTGTTAAAAACTTATTCGAGAATTACGGCCTCTTTGTTAAAACCCAAAACACTTAAGCAATTGTTATCTACTTGAAAACGTAATTATCTTTAAAGACCTTTTGGTTGTGAAAACATATTTGAAATAAACAATTTACAAAAAAGGGACATTTGGGAATAGAGTTGCAGAAGCATTTTGAAAGAAAATCTGATGCCTTATTACAACATTTAACCCAAAATAGTAAAGTAATAAAATAAACGAGAAAGAAGTCTAAAATCCAAATAAACCCGTTTCTGAAGTATGGTCTCCATCGAGTCATCCATGGCCCAAGTCCACGTCACTGAGCATTACCTGAAAAGGTTAAGAGAAAGGGGGTGAGTTACAAGAACTCAGTGTGTAATCCCCTTACCGTTATCCATTGGGTCATAACCAATTAACAATATTTTGGGCCTAGCCCATTTTCAATAATAAAAATGTTTCAATTATAACATGAATATGAAATGAAATTCCCAAACCAAGCCTAGTATTTCCATCCGCTACACACCACCCGTACCAACCAACACACCTGTGAGGAGCTTTAGTCACCCACCCCGCCAACACACCAAACTGGGCATTAAGTCATATATCAAATTGGGCGTAAAGCCATATATCAAACTGGGCATAAAGCCATATATCAAACTGGGCATAAAGCCATATTTCAAATCGGCGAGTGAAAATCAAATCGGTGAGTGAAATCAAATCGGTGAGTCCACACTCATCTTGGGTGACTCGTGCGACCCTAAAAATCAAATCGATGAGTCCACAGTCGTCTCGGGCGACCAGTGTGGCCCTAAAAAATCAAATCAGTGAGTCCACAATCATCTCGGGTGACCCGTGCGACCCTAAAAATCAAATCGATGAGTGAAAATCAAATCGGTGAGTCTACAGTCATCTGTGGTGACTCGTGCGACCCTAAAAATCAAATCGGTGAGTCCACAGTCATCTCGAGTGACTTGTGCGACTCTAACAATCAAATCGATGAGTGAAAATCAAATCGGTGAGTCCATAGTCATCTTGGGTGACTTGTGCGACCCTAAAAAAATCAAATCGATGAGTGAAAATCAAATCGGTGAGTCCACAGTCATCTTGGGTGACTCGTGCGACCCTAAAAAAATTCAAATCGATGAGTCCACAGTCATCTCGGGTGACTCGTGCAACTCTAACAAATCAATCACTTCCTCCAATTACATAACCCAACCCATGCAGTATGTCATGTATGCAAAGCACATTTCATAATGATGTATGAAATGGATTACCGTCATAACCAGATAATTAGAATACACACAATCATGGTAATCAACCCATAGGGGTATAATGGTAATTTTACCCACTAAGGGTAATTCAGTAATTTGGCAACCAAAGGGTATTTCGGTAATTTACCCTCTAAGGGTATTTTGGTAATTTTCGCAACCTAGGGGTATTTCGGTAATTTACCCTCCAAGGGTATTTCAGTAATTTTGCAACCCAGGGGTATTTCGATAATTTCGTAACTCAGGGGTATTTTGGTAATTTACCCTCCAAGGGTATTTTGGTAATTTCGCAACCCAAGGATATTTTGGTAATTTTGCAACCCAGGGGTATTTCGGTAACTTACCCTCCAAGGGTATTTCAGTAATTTCGCAACCCAGGGGTACTTCAGTAATTTACCCTCTAAGGGTATTTCGGTAATTTTGTAACCCAAGGGTATTTTAGTAATTTACCCTCTAAGAGTAATTCGGTAATTTCACAATCCAAGGGTATTTCGATAATTTGCCCTCTAAGGGTAATTTGGTGATTTACCCACCAAGGGTAATTCGGTAATTTACCCATCAAGTTTAATTCGGTAATTTACCCTCCAAGGGTAATTCGGTAATTTACCCTCTAAGGGTAATTCGGTAATTTACCCTCCAAGGGTAATTCGGTAATTTACCCTCCAAGGGTAATTTAGTAGTTTTAACCACTAAGGGTAATCCGGTAATTTTACCCTCTAAGGGTAATTTAGTAATTTACCCTCCAAGGGTAATTCGGTAATTTCATATTTAACGGTGTTTCCGAAGATTCACTATCGCCTCGAGTGATACAGAACTCTATTTCTCTACGGAACTATTGGGTCAAAATCCATTTTAGGCCCAAACGAGGTAATTTCGCAACTAAAACTTAGCTAGGGCATACAAATTTAAACTGTCTATTTGCGTCATACTGACTAAATTGGCTATAACTCGAGTTAGAAAACTCAAAATCTAGATCCGTAAAATTTCCCTGAAACTAGACTCATATATGTTCTTACTGTAATTTTTCCAGAATTTTTTGCCTAGCCATTTAGTACAGTTTATTCCTTAAAGTTTCCCTTGTTTCACTGTCCAATGATTCTGACCTCTCTTAACTTAATTTCAATTATCTCACTGTACAGTTTTCATATACTGCTCCAACTTATTTCTCTTGAAAATAGACTAACTAAGGAATCCATACATATAAATTAAAACCCATAATTCATTTTGTACAATCTTATATGATTTTTCCAAAACAGATCAGTGAACCCCGAAGTTAATCAGAATCAGTCTCACTAAAATCAAGATATCTCAGAATATGAAATTCATTTTCCTTCTCCGTTTCTTCCATATTAAAATAGACACAGTAAGCTTTAATTTGATATCTTATTCACTTTCTAATTCCTTTTCTCTATTTTTAGTGATATTTCAAAAACACGTCACTGCTTCTAACCGAAACTGTTTTATTACGAAATACGATTACCACTACGATCATACGCACACCCGAGTGATTACGGATGCCGGTTTTTAGTTTTCTTTGGTATTTCCACCGATTGACAGCATATTTCATACAAACTTTCAGAGAAGTGTGATATTACACACCATTTCAATCATATATACGAAAGGTACGGGATTACACACCTTAATAACGAGTTGTGCTTTCCACCGATTTCAACACCACTTATGTGAGTGATCTCCCTCGATCCTACCCCTTTGGCTACTGAAATCCCGTCCCCACTTACTTGACGAGTCGATGATAACGATTCAGTTAATACAATCACTTGTGCTCCTTTACCTTGTTGAAAGTCCGATTCGATCAAGATGAGGTTTTCCCACACGATAGGGAACGAAATGATGAAGAATTAGGATGATAATGGTTAAAAGGAAAGAATGGAAGGTTGGATGGATGCTAGGTGATTCAGCTATCAATGAAAGATGAACAAAAGATGAATGTTCATCCAATATACCTAATTTTAAAGAATTTAATTCATCTCTCATGCCATCCACCTCATACCCCTTATCATAAAATATATGTTTACCCCACCATGACAAGAAATATGCATATTCATGAGGAAATTTAATTAGTGGTGAGTCAACATTACCACTAATTATATCAAAATGTAACTTTTTATTAGTCATCTTTTCACCTTAATAGCCACTCCCTCTATGCACATTCTTTTGAAGGATTTTTACAAATTAAAAATCAACCCATGCTTATCTCAAATTTTGTTTGTTTATGAAATTTTCATGCTTTTGCCATGGCTCCCATTAATCATGCTCCAATTCTTTTTTTTTAGGATGTTACAGAGCTTCTTTTTAATGAACTCGATTTGATTTTGGAGATGAACTACTTAGTTGAGCATCAAGTTCGATTGGATTGTGCATTGAAGAGGGTGATTTTGGTGACTGAGTCTAGGAAATAAATTATCATGGGAGGGGAACGTAAGAATTATCTATCTAATGTAATTTCTGCTTTAGTAGCAGAGAAGATGGTGCGAAGTGTTTTTGGATAGTCGATTATATGTTTTAATTGGACAATAATTTTAATTTATTGTATAACTAAAACCAATTCTGCTTTACTAGGGAATTAGGAAAGAAAAAAAAATTAAATTATTATATAAAGCATTATTTTTTAAATTCTTGCATATGTAGATTTATAATGTACAAAAAGTAATAATTATGTTTTAATTACTTCTAATAGAAAATAAATGTATAATTAATAAATACTTGCGGTTACGTTTTCTTTTACTTGCATATAAATAAGGTTTTTTTTTTACTTTTTTACTTTTTTGAGATATTTATTATAGTGAGTCTAATAATTAATTTTATGCATTTTCCATTAAGGAGATAAATCACGAGTTTTAAAGTTGCTCTATACTAAAATAAGGATCGGACCCTCAACCATTAGTTAATGTACGTGAACTCTTGCCATCTTATTTAGCTCTCGTGATTAATAAGATATCCTTTTACTACGGTAGCAATGAGAATTAGTTGTATGGTTATTTTTATTTTTTATTTGAGAGTTTCAATATTTTTTTTATTGTTATAATTTTTGTTACTTTTATTGTGGTATTTTTATGTATCCTCTTTTCATTATTTTGGTTTATTTTGTTTTATTATTTTTTGTCATCTATCATTTTGCTATGAATGCCAATTAAATTTCTTTCTTAAATTTTTTATTTAAGTATTTTATTCTTAATTTTGATCTTTATTTTTAAAAAAATTATTTTATATTATTTGAAAGTTAAAATATTTTTTATTGTGTATAACATGTCAAACTGTACAAGTTCAAAGGTTAAAAAAATAAAAAAATTAAATAAATAGTTAAAATAATTTTTTTATAAAATTGAGGACCAAATAAATCATGATATTTTTCTTATCAATATATAATCAAAGTAATGAATTTTAATGAATCTTTCTAAACCTACTTTTTTATTATTTAGTATTAAAATTTACACTCTTCCTGCAATATCTGTAACTTCTATCTTTAAAATTTCATAGCTAAAGCTTTAGGAGCATCTTTACCAATGAAATATAATTTTTATTTAAATAATTAATTTCTTCTTTAAATATTTAGATTAAGTTCGAATTTTGGAGTTGATATTATTAAAGGAGCTTTACTTAAATAACACCCTTAATTCAAACAAAACTATACTTAAATCGTAAAATAGATTAGAACACATACAATTATTAAAAACAATTTTTATATAGAAATATCAAGATTCTATGCCTATTATTAATTTTTATTAAATAATCTACACTCACATGATATTGAAACATTGATAATTAATCATATAATGACACCTCATTAAATAAATCTTAAAAGAAAATAAAAATAACCAACTTCATAAATTGTACATGAATAAAAATAAACCTATTAGTATCTAAATTTATTCATGGATATTATATTAAATGTAAATCTTTTGGAAAATGGAAACCTTCTTATATTTGCTTAGGGCAAACAATCTAATTTAAGTCCACATTTAGTTTTAAGTAACTTCTAATTTATTTATTATTTTCCATAATTTTTCTTTGAAAAAGTTCTATAATTTAAAGTGTGTTTGATAAATTGAAAAATTAAATACTAAATTTTTACTATTAAACTTTATGAGTGTTGAATTTATATTAGAAAATTATTTGGTAAATTAGTAAATATAAGTATTAAATATAATTATATTGTTTGGTAAAAGTAAATATTGATTTTTTAATTAAAAAAACATATTTTTACTTTTAATCTTATTAATATAATATTTTATATTATTTTGAATAGGTTTGGATGAAAGATAAATATCATAATTTGAATATATATTTTGTTAAATAAATTTTGTTTTAATTTTTTAATAAAATAAAATAAACTTAATATTTTCTATCTTAAGTGATAAATAGCTACCTACCTATTTATCTTATTGAACCTTTTTTTGTTGAAAATGTTATATTAAGTAAAAAAATTAAAGTGGATATCAAACACGTTTAAAATATTATATGTTAACCACGGGAGTTAGGTGAGATGGCAAGTATCTCTCCTACCTTAACCAATAGTCAAGAGTTCAATCCTCGCATTAGATATGGATCAGTTTTAAAACTCGTGGCTAAGATCTACCCCTTAATGAGCGTACAGAATGCGAATGGTTAGTTATTGGGTTCGCTCTGATAGAGATACCTTGAGAAATCAAAAAAAAATATTAAATGTTAAAATAAAAATTTTCAATGATTTATCAAATACATCCTAAATTAAAATATTTTTATTTGTATTCGACAATAAATATTAATTAAATAAGTTATGATCCGTAATTAGTGAAGAAAATAAAACAAAAATAAAACTTATAAATTATGTGACCCAGAAAATTAACCATGAAAAATAAAAACATAGATAAATTGTAAAGCTTAGAATTATGTGAACCAACAAGTTATTACCTGAAAAGTTTTGTGGAAAAAAATTATTACAAATTTATTAAGGGTTAGTTTACCATTGAGAAAGTGTTTTTAAGAAGATAAAATGTTAATTTTAGATATAATGGTGTAAAGTAAAAGACTTATGGGGATAAAAAAGTAATTTTATTGGAAAACACTTTCTTGATTTAGGTTAAAATCCCGGTTTAAAACTAATGTTTGGTTTGAAAAGTTGCTTGTATACAATTGTTTTTTTGTTTGAAATCAAGGTTTGGGTTGAAATGCACTTTTCAACTTCCAACTTTTTAATTCATGGTTTCAGTGCTCACTATTTTATTGATCTAAAAAAATTCTTAACTTTAAATTTTTCAAGGCAGCTCGTAAATAAAAGAAATACAGTGCCAGTGTAACAAATACTAATCCATTAAGAAAATCTAAAAGTATATTTCATTACTATTATGCATCTCATTTTTCCAAAAATTAAATTAAAAAATTTTAAATTATTCTGTATTAGTATTTATTTTTAATTAGCATATGCAATTGATCGGTGCATTGCACCAATATGCAAACTAATAAGTAAAATATTTAATAGCTCTATTGATAAGATAATGTATGATGTCAAATTTAGAAGGGTAAATTATACAAATGATCGCGCAACTTTAAGATTTTTAATTTAGATACTAATGTTTGAATTCGTTCCTATTTTGGTCACCTGTTGTTAATTTAACAACGAAAAGCTTTTTTCTAACCGGTATAATACCACATTTAGTCATCCATACTTATTCTATCAGTTTGATACTAATTTTAAATAATTTAATAAATTTAACCCTTCATATTTACAAATTATATCAATTTGATCCTCAAACTTCTTAACCAAAGCTTTCAACTTTAAAAATAGAGGCATTCCACATCTATTAATTTGTAAACCCAAAAAAGAAAAAAAAAACTTTAGTTATCAATGAATAGATGTGCAATGCCTCTCTTGTAAAAGTTGAAAGCTTTGGTTAGAAAGTTTGATGATAAAATTGATAGAAGTTGTTAATGTAAAGGATTAAATTTATTGAATTGTTTAGAACTAGGACCAACCTAATAGAATAAGTATTAAGGACTAAATGTGTTATTATACCAATTAGAAAAATAATTTTTGCTATCAATTTAATGACCGGCGACCAAAATAGGAACGAATTCAAATGTTAGTACCTAAATTAAAAAAATTTTAAAATTGGGTGACCACAACAGAAATGCAAGTACAATGAGAAGACCATTTGTATAATTTAATCAATTTAATTTTTTTTAAATGATGTGATTGTAACACCCCAAACCCGGCCCATGCGTTTCGACCGGATCTGGCATGTCACTGCTTGTACTTTGAAAACTTTAGCTTTGTTGGTTTTTGAAATTGTGAGTTAATTAGACAATATTTAAGTAAATAAGCGGCATTTTTTAAAAAAAAAACCTTGTATTAATTATTATTAAGTATAAATAAACCTTATCATAAAATTCATAAGATGCTTAACATTGTAAACTCCTAAGTTGAATAAAAACTAGGGGCCTTATTACAAAAATTATTCCCATAATGAAAAAAATAAACTTAAAGAAACTCCAAATTAACTTGTAAAAAGAAACTTGATGGCCCCTCGAGTCTGTCTCGGCTCCCATGTCCACGATCTACTGTTCATCTGGAAGAGTAGAGAAAAGGAAAGCGTGAGTTACAAAGACTCAGTGTATAAATCTCAAAACGCTTATCGACCTGAGCCCACAAACACATTATGGGCCCTGGTCCATACAGGAAGGCATCAATCATAATCACATAATAATAATAAAGAATGAATAACCCAACCCATCCTAGGTTTCCATCCTCTACACACCATCCCGTACCAACCATCACACCGTGGGGATTTCTACAATCAACCATCCATCCGCTACACACCAAAACGACAGCCGTACTGCCTATTCCTATGAAGTAGGAATCATTAAACGTGGCATAGCCACCGATCACTACGTGACCTTACATTTAAATTATGTGGGATTTCTACCACCGATCACCAAGTGACCTATCATGCACTTCCCCTTCAATTATCATCATTCCCACCCCATGCATACATACATAAAGAAACATCAAGCAGACATATATATTCTTCGATACACATAGGGAGTTCTATGTTTACGTACCTGGCATCCTTGCCTAACCCTTTTTAGGGTTCCATTCGACTGTCTATACAGCCTTATTCCGGCTTTTTAGCCCATAACATACAGAAATAAATATACATACAGGTTTATCAGTAGCATGTTAGAGATCTACACACCTGATTAATGTTGATACCCTTGCTAAACCGATCTACAACTTTGCTCAAAAAGCCAGAAAGATGTGAAACTACGGCCTCTCCTATATTCGGCCATGGTTAGTGTTCTACCCAATTTTATGTATTTGAATAAACAACTCTTCTTACCTTAAAATCCCGAAATTGAAGACTAATGATTTTTTAGCTTTTAGATCTAGTCGACCAAGCTTCCTTCAAATCTCGAAAACCATTAAACTATTAGCTTTCGGCTTTTGCTTTTCAAAAACTGGGAATAGATTATGAGAACTAAACAAAAATCGACTCTTACCTTAGCTTAGGAGATTCGGCTAGCACTAGAGAGAGGATTCGGCAATGCCAATGGAAGATTTAAATGCCGGAAGTATAGAATAATTTCTCAAATAGGATGAATAAAAGAAAAAGCGATGGATGCTTCGGCTTTTTAGAGAAATCGGCACAAGGGAAAAGAAAGTGGTAAAAAGTTTCGGCTTTTGAAGAAATTGAAGAAATAAATTTGGAGAGGGAGAGGCTAGGGAATTTTGGCACCAAGGGAGAGGATTTTAGGGTTTTTCAATGTCAGAAACAAGGAGCTAGCCCCCCTATTTATAGATTTTTGACACCTACTGCTAAATACCGAAAACGCCCTTAAAATTTAAGCTAGAAGAGAGGAGAATTTCGGCACCCTCTATGCCATGCAGTAGCTGAATTTTACACTCCTCTAGGTGGTGGATTTTCGGCCAACACTTCCTTTAAAGATAAGCTCCTAACTTTTCTCCTTTTTATCTATGATATTATCACTTAAAAATCCGTATATATCTTCCTATTTTTAAGCCTTGTAGTCGTCCACCTCATTAATTCTAAATGCCGAAATTTAACTCATTTAAATTAAAAGATTTGGGCTTCATTAAACTTAAATTTAAATCCCTTAAATCCCTTGTTGTGGCGTCACCCTTGCTCCCATTTAATTGCCGAAAATGGCCCAAAAACATGGGCTCCTTGCGACCCAAAACTTGTTCCTTTTTAATTGTTAATGATGCCACCTTAAAATAATTTAATCTGGGCCTTTGCCTAATTCTAAGCCCAAATTTAGACCCCTATCACTTAAATTAACAAATTAATTCTATCCCTACACTAAATACATAGGCCCATAATTTTAGGATGTTACAGTGATTTTCTATAAACTTTCAAACGCTAATGACTTATTATATGTAAAATTTTAACACATTTTTATATTAATACCATTGTCATAATGGGCAAATATCCAAAATATACCAAAAAAATTGAAAAATTACGGAAATGGACCAGTTTGTAGAAAATTTACGGGAAAGGGCCATTTCCCCCAAAAACACGTCCACGTCAGTACGTTTTTGGGGGAAACTGACCAAAAGCGCACCCCAGGGGAGGCGTTTTTGTCCACCTCAGCAAAAACGTGTCCACGTAGGCGCGCTTTTGCTGAAGTGGACAAAAAGCCTCCCCAGGGGCGCGCTTTTGGTCCCAAAAACGCACTGACGTGGACGCGTTTTTGCCCTACCCTCCCCTATGAAATTTTTTTTGAAGTTTTTGGCCCAATAGTCTCCAGCAAAATAATTTGAGGAGACGTTTCTGAACAAACAGTGGCCAAAAATGCTTCTAGTAGGGTGCACTGTCAGCATGCGTACTGAAAAGCGCTCCCACGTGGACGCGCTTTTGCTACAGTAGTCTCCGGCAAAATAATTTTGAGGAGACATTTCTGAACAAACAGTGGCCAAAAACGCTTCTAGCAGGGTGCACTGTCAGCATGTGTACTGAAAAGCGCTCTCACGTGGACGCGCTTTTGCTACAGTAGTCTCCGACAAAATTAGGCTATAAATCAGTCAAATTTCATTCTCAGGTTGCATAAGGGAAATTGAGGTAAAAGGAAAAAAAATTGAAAATGAGTGAACGTATTAATGCTGTTATTTACTACGACGGTGAAGTTCGTGACACCAAAAATGGCGTTGTTTTCTTATCGGAGAACACAGCGCGACTGAGTTTTAATCGGAACATCGATTTGGTAGAACTTCGCAAAAGAATTAGGCGTAAAATATTTGGAACAACGCCAATGAAAGTTCAGTGTATTAAGTATAGATTTTGCGCCTCGGTTGATCCGGTGAGATATGAGTCGTTCGACATCAAAGGTGCTCGGGGCTTTGAGGCAATGGTGGAGACTCATCTTGCCAGTGGATCACCCTATATCGAGGTATATGTAGAATTTTCATCTCCAAGTGATCTTTCTGCGACCTCGACATCTACTGCCGTTCGAGGGGAATACACGACCCCAAGCCGACACTCTGTAAGTGGAAGGCAAAACACAGAAGTGCCCGTGTGCGGTCGTAGTATGGAAAACATAACCCCTGCACGACACTCGGTTGGTGGATGGGACATGCATATCTGTCTTTCAACGTCCGATGATAGAAATACGTACTGGGGGACGTCGTCAACTTCTAGTGGTTGGCAATCCACATACGATTGGAATCTTTACGAAAGATGTTTAAGGAGGGATGATGTACTCCCGACGACATCCAACAGCGAGGGGCCCTCGTTTGTTGCAGGTTATGGAGGGTCGGACGATGAATCCGATGTGGATCCACCTCGGGAGCCAGGGCCCAACGGTGCAGAAGTTGGATTATTTTCTAAACCGAAGCCCGTTCCAATTGTACCTGAAGACGTTGAGGGCGGTTCAGATGAAGAAGAAGAAGATCCGCTATTCAGGGCGTACTCACCTCCAGCCCACATGCATAATGTCGATCTATCTCAAGATGATGCATTAGAGTTTCCTGAACTACCACACCAGACGCGTAACCGTACAGATTCTTTGTTGGATTCGGACCAATTAGAAGTTGGTAACCAGTTTTCCAACAAGAAAACTTTTCTTGCTGTATTGAAACAGTACAGCATTAAGAACGGGGTTAACTACAATATGGTTAAATCCAAGCTCGATAAGTTCGAGGCGAAGTGTGCAGTGCAAGATGGCACATGTTCATGGAAAATCATGGCATCGTTGAGGAAAAGGACAGGGTTGTGGGAGATAAAAAAGTACAAAGGTCGACATACATCTCTTGCCGGTACAGTACCACTATGTGTTCAGTGATTTTGAATAACAGTAATAATATGTAATGTTGCATTGTTTAACGTACTTCGTTGACAGGTGTAACACAAGATCATCCGAAGATAGATTCAGACATGTTGGCTGACCTAATAATCCCGATGGTGAAGGCTGATCCCAAGACTACGGTGCCAGCCTTAATTGGCAGTATTCGTAGCCAATTGGGGTACACGCCCTCTTACAGAAAGGCTTGGATAGCCAAGCAGAAGGCGTTAGAAAAGTTACACGGTGGGTGGGACACTTCATATAATGAAGTGTGGCAGTGGTGTCAGGTGCTGGAGAGATATGTCCCAGGCAGCACGACAGACCTTGAAACGGAACCTGCGTACTACAACGATCGTCTGCTCCATGGATGCGCAGTGTTCAAGCGTCTGTTCTAGACATTTAAGCAATACCGAGATGCCTTTAAATACTGCAAGCTATTGGTACAAATTGACGGTACCTTTATGTATGGTAGATATACGCATCGGCTATTGCTAGCTGTGGCACAAGACGGCTGTGGGAGAATCCTTCTGATTGCGTTCGCAATAACACCAGGGGAGTCAGCTGATGAATGGGACTTCTTCCTATCTAGGTTAATGAGGCATGTTTGCCCCCAACCTGACATATGCCTTATATCGGATCGGGGCCCTGGAATACTTACAGCAATAGAACGCCAGGGAAGCATGTAGCATCGCACACACCATCGATATTGCCTGAGGCATGTTTCATCCAACTACTATGGGCAACATCGATCTAAAAGACAGAAACAGCAAGTGACCGATATGGGTATGAAATGTCTATTGATATAATTTCGTTTGTAATATTCAATTTATTCTCAATTGAAGAGTGGTATGTAATATTCGCTATCAACGTATATTGGCAGGGTATGAGATCAATAAAGACCGTTTTCACGAGATGCTGGCAAGTTTGCGCTCAGATAACGCCGAAGGCGCAAGCTACCTGTGTAATACTCCTTTCGAACAGTGGACACAAGCATACGACGACGGCCTACGATATGGGCATATGACCACAAACCTGGCCGAATACATAAATTCTATTCTGAAAGGAACCCGTCATCTGCCGATTACATCAGTTGTGCGAGAGACATATTTTCGGTTAGCGGCACTATTTCTGAAGAGAGCAGCGAGTTATAGAGGGCAGATGCAAGGAGGCCATGTATGGAGCCCGAAGGTCTTGCAAGAAATAAACCGTGGGAAGGCACGGGCGAACACCATGCACACAGTGTGTCACGATGGCGACAACTTATAGTTTCGTGTCACGGAGTTTGACAGACCGAACCAAGGTATTGTTGGCGGCCATTATCGTGTACACTTGACAAATAGGACCTGCGACTGTGGGATATTTGATGCACTTCGTTACCCATGCGCTCATGTACTTGCGGCTTGTCATAATCTCCGTCTTGATCCAATGAGATATGTCGACGAAGTGTATAAATTAGAAAACATGTACAACGTGTGGAGACACGTATTCCCACCAGTCCCAGATGAACGTAAGTGGCCATCGGTATCGCTTGCACCGTATAAGCTATTGCCGGATAGACAATTGAGGCGCAAACCAAAAGGTCGACCTTGCTCGACTAGAATACGCAACAATATGGATATCCGAGAAACAAGCAACCAAAGTCGGCTGTGCGGATGGTGTAGGAACCCGGGCCATACATCTCGCTCGTGTCCAAATCGGAATAGTTGACCGTGTTCTTAGGTCTTTTGTCTCATGGCGGCTATGTAATATCTATTTTTTGAAGGAAAACGGTGAACTTTTGTACAATAACTTTTATTTTATTAAAAAAATTAAAATAAATTAAAAAATTAAATTATAAAGAAAAAAAGTTAAACTCAAATTTTATTAAATATATTAAAACTTAATTACAAAAAAAAAAATTAAGCCAATTCTATTTTGTCAAAGGTATTAAAATTTAAATAAATTAAAAAAATTAAATTATAAGGAAAAAAGTTAAACTCAAATTTTATTAAACATATTACAACTTAATTACAAAAAAAAATTAAACCAATTCTATTTTGTCAAAGGTATTAAAATTAAATAAATTAAAAAAATTAAATTACAATAATAAAAAAAGCAAACTCAAATTTTATTAAATATATTTCAACTTAATTACAAAAAATTAAACCTTAATTACAACTCAAATTAGGGGGTTTAAGGTTTAGTGCTGATGCCGGTGGGAACCAGTGCCACACGGGGGCGGTCGACGGTTACGCGCTGGATTCCTCCTTCTTCTGGCTTCTGGCGGGGGTTGTGGAACCTCGTGCGGGGAATCGGGTTCCTCCGGCAGTGGGTCTGGTTTTGGATGTTGCGATGGTGACCCACTCTGATAAAATATTGACCCCGGAGGTGTTTGCATAAACCACGGCGGGGGTGACTGCATCCCGAACGGAGAAGGAGCCTGGCAGAAAGAAATGCTCCCCGACGGCGCCTCCTCTGAACCCACATGCGACGTCGGCCTCACCATCGGCTGGCCAGTGGAAGTAGTTGGGAACAGACTCGAACCCGACCATGCACTCCAACCTGGGCTAGGACTGGGAAACTGAAACATATATGGGTTAGGAGGATACATATAAGGGGAAGGGTACGCACCTGGCATGAACGGTAGATGCTGTGATATCGGTGTTGTCGGCTGAACTGATGGGCCCTGTGACTGTGTAGGCGCTGTTGCTGAGCCCGGTGACTGTGTCGGCGCTGATGATGGCCCCGCCTCATCACCCATTCTCCTTGGATTTAAAGGGGCCCGACGTTCCCTTCGCTCGCGAAGTTGCCGTCTCCTCTCTTCTTCCGACAACAGATACGGCTTGCCATGGATCCTAAACCATGGCATGTACTCCGGCACGCACGCTAACTCCGGAACGACTATCGGTTCCCGGTCAGGTATATAGTCATATCAGTTCTCCCACGTCTCGATATGTTCTGACCAAAATCTTGGCCAATTCGTGTGTGTTTGCCGTAAGTCCACTTTGTGCTCATCATCGAGCACCTCCGGTGGCACGGAAATCGGTTGCCGAAATCCAAATTGCCGCAGAACCCGATCTGCCTGGTGCATCTCCACGGTCACGTAGGTGATCAATGGGACCTTTACGTGCCAACCGTTCGGATTTTGGAGGAACTCCTCCGGAATTACTGCACGAATTTCCGGATCGTCGTACGGTGTCCATTGAAACTATATTAACATTACGAAAATATTAGTTATATACCTAATATTAGACACTACATACGAAATACTAAATTATAATAACAAAATTCAAAACTTACTTGTGATTCCGACCTTTGGTCCAATAGGAGCCGTATATCCTCAAGCGAGTTAGGTATTCCAACATGACTCGCCGAATGGTTCCACCTAATTAAATAAACTTTTAGCATGCAATTATACTATAAATCTACGAAATAATTGTAAAATATAATATTAAATTTACCTCGTTATCAGTGGGAATGAATATGGGTGGTCGAGTCGAGGGCGTAAAAAAGGAAATTGAAACCATGCCCATGACTGCAGTAGTGATAGGCAACCTCCGATTTTTGCTTTACTCGGCCGCGTCGTCCCGCACATCTCCCGGTACAACCTCGACAGCACGGCAGACCCCCAACTCAATTCACCGGCTGCTCTGAAATCAGCAAGTTTCAGGAGCCATCTCAGGTGGACGAGGTTTCTAGAGAGGTCCGGCATCAGATAGCCTCCAATTATTTGAAGAATGTATGCCCGAGCATACCGTATTCTTTCTACTTCGGTCGAACCCTCGTTCGACTCCGGGAATGTGTCTCGTAACCACGCCATATCAATCCGAGCTCCTTGAATTCTATCCGGAATGGCACCCAGAAGCTCGTAGCATACGGCCATCCAATCGGTAGATGTTACGGACCCGGTGACTACCGACCCGTCCACCGGTAATCCCAACTGCAATTGCACATCTTCTAGAGTGATGGTACACTCTCCGCATGGCAGATGGAAAGTGTGGGTCTCGGGTCTCCACCTCTCAATCAACGCGCTGATCAAAGGCGGCTCCAACTTGAACCCCCGGCCTATCGTGGCCACGTGCCAAAAACCCGCTTCCCGCAGGTAATTCTGGATCAACGGCGATAGGGGACCATGCATGTTGCGAATATAACATTCCAACACCCGATCTACAGACTGTTTAAAAAATTATAAAATTAAAAATTAATTAAAATTGCATAATTGGAAAAAAAATTAAATAATATTGCAAAATTAAAATTAAAACTTACCATTTTCATTTGCTCGACGGAGATGTGTTTGTCGTCTAGGCGACGTAATTCCCCGGCCATTGTAATCTGATTTAAAATTTTCCAAAAAAAATATATTAAAAAAATTATAAAGGGCTTTTTCGTAAATAGTAAAGGACTATTTTGAAATTTGAGCGTAAATTTCAAGGACCTTGAGAGAAATTTGAGAGAAAATTGAGAGAAAATTGAGAAAGGATTGAAATGTGAAAAAAATAAAGGGTGGGGGGTTTTATACTTTTTTTTTCCTGACCGTTGGAGCTAAAGCGCGTCCTACAGGGCGCGCTTTAGCCCCTTATCCCCCAAAAACGCGCTGACGTGGACGCGTTTTTGGGGGAAATGGCCATTTCCCGTAAATTTTCTACAAACTAGCCCATTTCCGTAATTTTTCAAAATTTTGGGCATTTTTAGGTAAATTACCCGTCATATTACGTCAAGTTTTAATTATTACATATTATTTTCAAATAATTTCTTAATTTATCTCATATTTTGCATGATGTTCTATACTTAGACCTATTCATGGACCGGCTTATCTATCTAGGTTCAAAGGTTCGCTTGAAATATGGGAGGGTGGATAAAAATATTAGATTCGAAAAATGGGCTTAGGTAAAAAAATTAAGCTCGGGCTCAAGCTCAAGCTTGAACATTCAAGGCCCGAGTCCGGCCTAACCCCTTTTTAAGTTTATAATACTTTATATTATGCTATTTTTATATATTATGTAATTTAGAACACATTTAAAAAAATAAAACTATACTAAATATATAATACTAGTCTAATATAAACATTAAAATAATGTTAAGATAACATCAAATAAAATAATATTAAGATGACTATATAAAAAAAATTCAATAAAAATGTATAAAATTATTAAATGTTAAAATAAAATAAAATAATATTTTTATAAATAAAAAGTAATATGAGCAGGCCAACAATAGGGTTGACTTAATCTTTTGTAAATATAAATTATTAAATGTTAAAATAAAATAAAATAAAATAATATTTTTTATAAATAAAAAGTAATATAAGCAGGCTTACAATAGGGTTGACTTAATCTTTTGTAAATATAAACGGGTTTGAATAAATTATTAAATCCATATTTTGAATCCGCCAAATTTTTACAAGTATAAAGTAGAACCAAACCGGAACAATAAACACCTTTTAATTTAACTCCAAATTCACTTTTTTTTTTTATGAGACCAAATTCATGTTTTCATGAATAAAATAATTGCACTTGTTGATTACAACAGTCAATGCCTTCTTATTGAATGGGAATAGCTTTAATGGTTACAGGTTAATTTGAATAACAACAATATATGACAGCTGGAGTAGCTCACTCGGTTAGAGCGTATGGCCCTTAGCCATAAGGTCAGAAGTTCGACCACTCTTTCTAGCGTTTTCTTTCCTTTTTCTTTTCTTTCATAAATCGATGTTTTGAATGTTTATCAATTGATCTATCATATAAAAATAATAATAATTAGAAATTATTGAATAAATAAATTCACATTGCAAATTATCATATCATATATCTCTGTATTAATCTAATATATTATATTTTTTGATTAAAATCTTGTATATTAAAAGTTACATCAAAATTGCTAAATTGAAAACTGCATTTTTTTAATATTTTTTAATTTAAAGGTTATGTATAATTAAAATACTACTTTTAAAATTAATTTCAATGTAAAAAAAATTAAATATAAATAGGAATGATGGAAAGTATCATATATCACATTTACATATTTAAATTAAATCTTAAAATTTTCAGTATTTTTTATCTGAATATTCAAGTTAAAACATTAAAAGATCTTGGAATTGGAAAATTTTTTTAAAAAAAAGGGCAAAGCTCCCATAAATACCAAAAAAAAATAAAAATTACCGGAATATACCACTTTCAGAAAAATTTACCGGAATGTACCAGTTTCCCCAAAAACGCGGCTACGTCAGCGCGTTTTTTGGGGCAAAATGGCTAAAGCGCGGCCCAAAGGGCGCGCTTTTGGCCACATCAGCAAAAACGCGTCCACGTAGGCGCGCTTTTGCTGAGGTGGCCAAAAGCGCGCCCTCTGGGCCGCGCTTTAGCCCCAACGGTCAATTTTTTTGACCATTGGCCCCCCCAACGGTCAAAAAAAAGTATAAAAACCCCCCAGCCCTTTATTTTTTTTCTCATTTCAATCCTTTCTCAATCCTTTCTCAATTTTCTCTTAATTTTCTCTCAATTTGCTCTCAATTTTCTCTCAAAGTCCTTGAAATTTACGCTCAAATTTCAAAATAGTCCTTTAGTATTTACGAAAAAGCCCATTATAATTTTTTTAATATATCTATTTTTTGGAAAATTTTAAAATTTTCTATCGGATTACAATGGCCGGGGAATTACTTCGCCTAGGCGAGAAGCACATTGCCATCGAGCAAATGAAAATGGTAAGTTTTAATGTTAATTTTGCAATATTATTAAATTTTTTTAATTATGCAATGTGAATTAATTTTGAATTTTATAATTTTTGAAACAATCTGTAGATCGGGTGTTGGAATGTTATATTCGCAACATGCCTGGTCCCCCATCACCGTTGATCGAGAATTACCTGCGGGAAGCGGGTTTTTGGCACGTGGCCACGGTAGGCCGGGGGTTCAAGTTGGAGCCACCTTTGATCAGCGCGTTGATAGAGAGGTGGAGACCCGAGACGCACACTTTTCATCTGCCATGCGGAGAGTGTATCATCACCCTAGAAGATGTGCAGTTGTAGTTGGGATTATCGGTGGACGGGTCGGTAGTCACCGGGTCGGCAACATCTATCGATTGGATGGCCGTATGCTACGAGCTTCTGGGTGTCATTCCGGATAGAATTCATACCCATATCGGTCACTTGCCGTTTTTGTCTTTTAGATCGATGTTGTCCATAGTAGTTGGATGAAACATGCCTCAGGCAATATCGATGGTGTGTGCGATGCCACATGCTTCCCTGGCGTTCTATTGCCGCAAGTATTCCAGGGCCTCGATCCGATATAACGCATATGTCAGGTTGAGGGCAGACATGCCTCCTTAACCTAGATAGGAAGAAGTCCCAGTCATCAGCTGACTCCCCTGGTGTTATTGCGAACGCAATCGGAAGGATTCTCCCACAGCCGTCTTGTGCCACAGCTAGCAATAGCCGATGTGTATATCTACCATACATGAAGGTACCGTCAATTTGTACCAATGGCTTGCAGTATGTAAAAGCATCTCGACATTGCTTAAATGTCCAGAACAAACGCTTGAACACTGCGCATCCACGGAGCAGACGATCGTTGTAGTACGTCGGTTCTGTTTCAAGGTCTGTTGTGCTACCTGGGACATACCTCTCCAGCACCTGACACCACTGCCACACTTCATTATATGACGCGTCCCACCGACCGTGCAACTTTTCCAGCGCCTTCTGCTTGGCTATCCAAGCCTTTCTGTAAGAGGGCATGTACCCCAATTGGCTACGAATATTGCCAATTAAGGCCGGCACTGTAATTTTTGGATCGGCCTTCACCGTCGGGATTATGAAATCGGCCAACATGTCTGAATCCATCCTCGGATGATCTTGTCTTACACCTGTCAACGAAGTACGTTAAATAATGTAACATTACATAATATTAGTGTTATTCGAAATCATTGAACATATAGTCGTACTGTACCGGTAAGACATGTATGCGGCCCTTTGTACTTTTTCACCTCCCACAACCCTGTCCTTTTCCTCAATGACGCCATGATTTTCCATAAACATTTGCCGTCTTGCACTGCACACTTTGCCTCGTACTTATCCAGCCTGGATTTAACCACATTGTAGTTAACCCCGTTCCTGATGCTGTATTGTTTTAATGCAGCAAGAAACGTATTCTTGTTGGAAAACTGGTTACCAACTTCTAATTGGTCCGAATTCAACGAAGAATTTGTACGGTCACGCGTCTGGTGTGGTAGCTTAGGAAACTCCAATGCATCATCTTGAAATAGATCGACATTATGCATGTGAGCTGGAGGTGAGTATGCCCTGAATAGCGGATCTTCTTCTTCTTCGTCTGAACCGCCCTTTAACGTCTGAACCTGCAACAAACGAGGGCCCCTCGCTGGTGGATGTCGTCGGGAGTACATCATCCCTCCTTAAACATCTTTCGTACATATCCCAATCATATGTGGATTGCCAACCACCAGAAGTTGATGACGTCCCTCAATACGTATTTCTGTCATCGGACGTCGAATGACAGATATGCCTGTCCCATCCACCGACCCAGTGTCGTGCAAGGGTTATATTTTCCATACTACCACCGCACACGGGCACTTCTGTGTTTTGCCTCCCACTTACAGAGTGTTGGCTTAGGGTCGTGTATTCCCCTCGAACGATACTAGATGTTGAGGTCGCAAAAAGATTACTTGGAGATGAAAATTCTACATATACCTCAATATAGGGTGAACCATTGCCAAGATGAGTCTCCACCATTGCCTCAAGGCTCCGAGGACCTTTGATGTCGAATGAGTAACTCACCGGATCAACCGAAGCGCAAAATCTATACTTAATAGACTGAACTTTCATTAGCGTTGTTCCAAATATTTTACGCCTAATTCTTTTGCGAAGTTCTACCAAATCAACGTTTCGATTAAAACTTAATCGCGTTGTGTTCTCCGATAAGAAAACAACACCATTTTCGGTGTCACGAACTTTACCATCGTAGTAAATAACAGCATTAATACGTTCACTCATTTTCAATTTTTTTCTTTTGCCTGAATTTGCCTTCTGCAACCTGAGAATGAAATTTGCCTGATTTATAGCCTAAGTTTGCTTGAGACCACTGTAGCAAAAGAGCGTCCACGTGGGAGCGCTTTTCAGTACTCCCGCTCACAGTACACCCTGCTGAGAGCGTTTTTGGCCACTGTTTGTTCAGAAACGCCTCCTCAAAATAATTTTGCCGGACACCACTGTAGCAAAAGAACGTCCACGTGGGAGCGCTTCTCGATACTCCTGCTCACAGTACACCCTGCTGGAAGCGTTTTTGGCCACTGTTTGTTCAGAAATGTCTCCTCAAAATAATTTTTCCGGAGACCACTATAGCAAAAGAGCGTCCACGTGGAAACGCTTTTCGGTACTCCTGCTCACAGTGCACCCTGTTGGAAGCGTTTTTGGCCACTGCTTGTTCATAAACGTCTCCTCAAAATAATTTTGCCGGAGACCACTGTAGCAAAAAAGCGTCCACGTGGCCGCGTTTTTTGCCACTGTTTGTTCAGAAACCTCTCCTCAAAATTATTTTGCCGGAGACTACTGGCCAAAAACTCAATTCATTTTTCACATCGCAAGTGGACGGGAAGGAATCCCAAAAACGCGGTCACGTCGGTGCGTTTTTTGGGAAAAAATGGCTAAAGCGCGGCCCAGACGGCGCGCTTATGGCCACCTCAGCAAAAACGCGTCCACGTAGGTGCGCTTTTGCTGAGGTGGCCAAAAGCGCGCCCTCTGGACCGCGCTTTAGCCATTTTTCTCCAAAAAAGCGCTGACATGGCCGCGTTTTTGAGAAAACTAGTACATTCCGATAAATTTTTCTGAAAGTGGTATATTTCGATAATTTTTATTTTTTTGATATTTATAGGAACTGTGCCCAAAAAAAAAATCTTTTAAACAATTGAATTATTTTTAAACATTCAAATTTATTAATTTAAAGTAAAAACATACGTTTTTAAACACTTCTATAATTAAAAATTCAAATTTTAAAAACTATTTTTATAGTTTGTTTTTAAAATTGTTTAAATTCGTACTGATAAATATTTTTTTTTCAATTATTCTTTTAAAATTAATTAAAAAAGTTTAATAATAACTGAAACAAATAAAATTAACTATTTTTATAATTTAATTCTTGCCCCTCTACTCATTTCCATAAGATTGTCACATTTAACCCGTACAAGTTCAGGGGGAATGGCTACAGGGCTGATTAACAGCAGGCTGCCTTTATGGTTGCTCAGGTCACTTTCATAATTGCCTAAAACTTTCAGCGAAATTGCTGCAAATAAGCTTCTTATTTTTTAAAATGTACACCTTAGAAGGAAGTAATGGAACAAATCACAGAAGAAATAGAGGGATTTGGAACCATTGTAGCTGAAACCAAGACCAGAAGTTGGAATACAAGGCTTACTACCGGCATATAGAAAGAAGGCAGGCCGAAAAAAGGGTTTATCCTAGATGAAGAATGGCAATTAAGTTGAAACAAAAGATGGAATTTTTCACCCAATCTTGTCGTGCTAAATAAGTAATGTTAAACCATTAGTGTTTCAAGTTCATTCAACCATCTGCAGAAAGTAGACAACAAAAGCAGGAGGATAAACTCTGTTATTAACAAAGAGTGGCTTTATTTTTCACATTAAAAGCACAAACTTCATCAACAACATAGAGTCATAGTAGTACCCATAGCTTTTTTTATCCCACACAAAACTTCATCAACAACATAAAGTCATAGTAGTACCCATAGCTTTTTTTATCCCACACAATTGACAATAGGCACAAGACTCTCTATCCCAAAGCAAAGGAGACAGGCACTCACAAGTTACAAACATCTTTAGCCGGAAATTTCAATGGACTTCACATCAGGCTTTTTGACTTCAAGTTTGGGAATAGTAACAGTAAGCACTCCATTTTCCATGGAAGCCTTGATCTGATCCATCTTGGCATTCTCTGGCAGTCTGAACCTCCTCATGAACTTGCCACTACTGCGTTCCACCCGATGCCATGTGTCCTTCTTGTCTTCCTTCTCTACATTCCTCTCCCCGCTTATCTGAAGCACCCTGTCATCTACAACCTCCACTTTCACTTCTTCTTTCTTAAGCCCTGGAACATCAGCCTTGAACAAGTGAGCTTCTGGGGTTTCCTTCCAGTCGATTCTGGTGTTGACAAAAGCCGGAGTTTCTGAAGAGCGAGTGGAGAGTGATGAAGGAGAAGAGAAAGGGAAGTCCTTGAAAGGATCCCAAACATCAAGAGAGAACGGATCAAAGACGCTGCTGCGACGGCTGCCAAAGAAGCTTGGAATGAGAGACATATTCGGGACTGGAATGAAAAATAAGATTATAAGTAGGAAAACTAGAAGAGGTAAGAGAGCTGTCTTCGAGTTTCTGTGTGTGGGAAACTTAGACACCTGAAATGCAGTTTTTATAGGGATTTAGGAGGATTCTAGCATTCTCAAGAATTTTCCAACTTATCCAAAGAAAACAACAGTTCGATTTTCTAGGATATTCGGGAATGTTCGTATTCTCAATGGGCCGCTTTAAACGCTGATGAATTGTGGACACCTGTCATATATTTTTTAATAAAATATATTTTAAATATTATATAAATATTAATTATATTATATTACAATGTTTTAGACTTAATACTAAGCTGAATGATCTAATTTAATGCCACATGGGTTATCTACTAGGATGACATGTGGAATATACTAGAATTAAATTTTTATAAATTGAATCATAATAATTTATTTTTCAAATGAAAATATCTCAAACTTTTTGTGTGATTTATGTTTTTGTTTTCACTTAGAAATTTTGTGTCATCCAGTATTTGAAATTATCCAATATTTTATTTAATGTACAAAGCCCATACATTTTTGTTTCCTCAAGTTAATTATGTAATATTTTGTTTGATGTCATGTTTTATACAGGGTGAAGGTAGAATAATATTTTAAGGGTCGAATGAAATTTTAATTTTTTATAGTTTATATTTTTATAATTTTTAAATGATTAAATCGGATTTTTATAATTTTAAGGGGCTAAATTATAATTTTACCTTTATTAATTTAAAATTTTAAAAATACTTAAAGAGATTAAATAGAAATTTTCAATTTTAGGGGCCGAGCCCATGCCAACCCCTTAGATTCGCCTCTAATATCATATTTTAAAATATAAACAATTAATTAGCCATTAATTGAGATAAAATAATTTGAAATATAGATTAAATTACTTTATTTTTTTATCAAAAATAATTATCATTTTAAAAATAAATTGGGATAATTTCCATATAAAAAATAAATTTGGCTAATTTGTTTGATTGCATGGTATCCTATAGGATTATTTTCGTTTTGAAGATATTGAATTCATCCCTGACTTAGGTTCGTATATATTGATTATAAATACTGATTTTATTAATTTTTATAGGTATTTTATTATTTATTATTTATTATTTATTTATTTTAATGGTTTACTTCATCAACGGATTTTATTCAAAAAGAGAGTCGATCATTTGAATTCTCAATTATTTTTCGCAACATTGATGATTCAGAATGACATAACCGGTCATATCAAATAGTAAATGTATTTAAATCAATAAACTTCTAGTTTACTATAACATGTATTATATTACAGGCCTGAAGATAAGGCAAATAATTTATCTAAAGCACATCTCTTTCCAAATATAATTGTTATAATTTGCAAATACTCAACGTTTTTATCATTTGTAGTCTTAATATGATATTCATTTCAATTGATATCTTTAAAACTTAACAAATTTCTCCGTTATTTTGATGAAAATAGTGCATCATTTATAATAAAATATTGTCCCTTGGAGTAATAATATCGTAACTCTTCCAGAGCCTTCGATTAATTTTGCACTACTAGATATAGTCTTGACATTTTCATTATTTGTAATTAATGAGAAAAATATTTTCTATCTTTAAGTATAGTATTCATTGTAACACTGTTTGCAAGACATATGTCTTCATTCTTGATCGTGGTTTCAATCAAATGATCCATATTATTCATTAAAACAAAAAACATCATAAGAAATAATGTAAACACTAAAAAATTATAACAAAACATACTGAAAGCATACTAAAGTCACACAACCATAAATAACAAAAATTATAAAATCATCAAATAAATATAATATTTTTATATATTTTAAAACTCTTAATTTCTAGCATTAAAGAAATGCTCTACATCAAGATAAGATCATATCAACAAAATTTTTAAAATCATCATTATTGTGCAAATTTAGCCTCTACATTATCATTTCGATAAGCCAAATTTGTTTCAATATTATTTCATTTCCTTTGGATGGAAGCTTGATAAAGCTTTACAATATGTTCAAGCGTATGACAGGTATGCGACCAATGCCCACTCACATTACATCAGTGGCAAAATTTCCAGTGCCTTTGGAAGGATTGCTTGGATCATCATCTTTCTATTTCTTTTCTATTTTATTGTATTTTTCTTTTGGTGGTCATAATACTTGTTAGCACCTTGATAACGATAGTTATAGCTTCCTCTACCACGTCCATGGTGACTACCACGACCGCGATTTCTTTCCTTTGTATAATTATTGTGTATTATTGCATTCACTTTTGGGAATGGAGCAAAATCTGTAGGACGAATTTAAGATTTTTCATAGTTCGTTATTTTGTTTAACCACCAAAAGTCATGAGATTAATTCAAAGTATTCTTTAAAACCCTTTTCACAGTATTGCTATTGCAAGATCACATTAGATGGGTGAAAAGTTTGATAAAGTTTTCTTCAATAAGTCCTTTTCAGTTATTTTCTCTCCACATTATTTTAATTGAGAACTTATCTTAAATATTGTAGAGTTCTACTCACTTACTATTTTATAATCTTGTAACCTCAAGTGCATCCAATTCTAACGAGCTTTTGGTAAAATTATCATTTTCTAATGATCATATCTTTCTTTTAAATTATTCCACAATTCAAGTGGATCTTTTATAGTTAAATATTTTGTTTTCAATACTTCATGAATATGATGGCAGGGGAAAATCATAGTTTAGGCTTTCTCTTGTTCAGATATCTTATGAGAGAATGCCTCTTATTTTGACCAAAATTTAATTTGGCTTTTCTTCTCCTAGTTAAACTCTATTTTTTTTTTCCACTTAAACCCTAATTAACCTAGAGTAGTTATAGTCATATATGTTACAAATTTTAGCCTATAAATAGGTATTAGTTACTCTAGGTTTTACACAACAAAAATATTTAGAGTGAGAGAATTTTGTTCTTTGTTTTGAAGGGTTTTTCTTGTGGAGCTTTAGGTTTTCTTTTAATTCTCGTCATCTTTTGTACTCTTCTTTATTATAGTTAAATCTTCTTTTGCCCATGGTTTTTTTATCCTTTTTTGAGGAGTTTTTTCACTTAAAATTTGTGTGTTCGATCTATTTTATTATTATTTTATTCACTTTATTTGTTGTTTAATCGGTTTATCCCCTACAAATTGATATCATAGCTAGTTCAGTTTATACAATCAACCCATTCAAAGATGGTAGCGTCAAGGTTCAATATTGAGAAGTTCGACGAAATTACAAATTTCAGTTTGTGGCAAGTTCAGATGACGTCAATATTAGTTTAAAACGGTCTGAAAAATGTTGTTAAAGGGAAGAAGCCCACAGATATGGATCAATTAGAATGGGAAGAGCTCGATGAAAAGGCTCTATCCACTATTCACTTATGCCTCATGAATAATTTGTACAGGAGATTCTGAAGGAGAAAAAAACGTCTGCGTTATGGAAGAAACTAGAAGCCTTATATATGATGAAATCTCTAACCAACAGGTTAGTATTAAAACAACGTCTCTACACGTTCAGAATGGTTGAAGATAAGTTTATTAGAACTCAAATTAGTGAGTTTGTTACCCTTTTTAATGACTTAAAGAATCTCGAAGCAGAGATTAGTGACAAGGATCAAGTTATGTTGTTGTTATGCTCTTTGCTCTTTTTTTATAGAACTTTCAGGGAAATTCTAATTTATGGGAGATATCATCTCTCATTTGTGAATGTGAAGAGGGATCTTCTGAGAAAGGATAAACTCGACAACGAGATAGGCTCAAATAAAAAAATTAGATGGGCAAGCCTTAGTTCTAGTTGCAAGAGGTAGACAACAAACCGGAAAGACAGATCAAAATAAGTCTAAAGCAAGGTCCAAATCCAGAAGTCATGACAAATATTGTGGCTATTGTAAAAAGGTGGGTCACATTAAGGTAAAATGTTCGAAACTTCAAAATAAAATCAAAAGGGATGCCGAAAATGACGTGAAAGATAAGTAAAAAGTCGAAGTTGTTGATGCTAGTGTTGTCGAGGATAGATGTGATGATTTCTTGTTGGTATTAATAAGCAAAAGCTCTTGCCTTACTTCTGAATGGATCTTAGATTTAGGGTACTTCTATTACATGTGTCCCAACAAGGACTGGTTCTCCACGTACAGTTCAGTTGAAAGTAAAGCTATGTTGATGGGGAATAACTCTCTATGTAAAATATTTAGAATTGGAACAGTACAAATTAGGATGTACAACGAAATTATTTGGACAGTATCAGATGTCAGATATGTTTTTGATTTAAAGAAAAATCTTATCTCATTTGGAATTTGGGATTCTAACTGTCATAGGATAAGCATTGAGTCAAATGGCTTAAAAGTTTCTCATGAGGCTCTTCTTATGATAAAAAGACAGAAAAAGGGCAGCCTATATGTTCTGCAAGGGCCAATGTTTCTGGTGCGGCTGCAATTATCGAAGAAAAGCTGAAATTACCACCACGTCACGATGAAAATCAACCTGACGTCGCGACGACACGACGTGACTCTTATTCCACTGATTTCGATTCAACTAAACTTTGGCACATACAACTGGATCATATGAGTGAGAAATGTATGATAGCCTTGTGCAATAGAGGTCTTCTTAAAAACACTAGAGTTGGTAAGTTAGTATCGAGCATTGCGTTTTTGGGAAACAAACCCAAGTTGGTTTTGATTCAGCTATGCACAGAACAAAAGGGACTATATATTACATTCATTCTGATTTATGGGGTCCATCTTCTAACATCTCAAAAGGATGTAATAAATATTTCCTAACTTTTATTGATGACCACTCTAGAAAAGTTTGGTTTTATTTCTTGAAACAGAAAAGCAAAGTTTTCAGAATCTTCAAATAGTGGAAGATACTATTAGAAAAACAAATCAGAAAATCCATGAAGTGGTAGAGAACGGATAATGGTTTTGAGTTTTATTTGTCAGAGTTTAATGATTTCTACAAACGAGAAGGAATTGAAAGACATCGAATCATTGTTGGAACTCTGCAATAGAATGGAGTTGCAGAAAGAATGAATAGAACATTGCTAGAAAAGGCTCAACGTGTAATACCCCAAAAAAATTTTTACAATAAGATATTATCTTTGATATAGTAAAATAAGGAAATAAAGCGACAAAAAGAAAAATGGATTATGTCAACATTCGGAAGTATATTATGATATATTACATTATTAATTCAAGAAAGGACTAAATTGTAAAATGAGAAAAGTTTTGTTGCCCAAGTGTAAATACTCAAAATTTGAGGGGTTAAAGTGTAAATATGAAAAAGTTGAAGGACCAATAGTGAAAATATTTTAGGGGTGGAATAATCTAGAAACTAAGGGAAATGGATGAATTAGGACCAAATTGAATAGGTAAAGAATTATGAGGGACTAAATCATAATTTTACCAAATTATGTGATGATTCAAGGATGGAATTTTAAAAGATCACAAAGGGCAAAATGGTCAATTGGGAGAGAGAGAAATCTAGAAAGTAATGATAATAGTGATGATATTTTATAATTATTTAATTAAATAAATATTATTTTATTAATATTTTGATAAGATATTTTATTATTTATTATTATTTTATTATTATTTATATAGTATATAAGGAAGAAAAGATGATGAATTATCATCATCTCTTTCCCATGCAAACCAACGTGAGAAGAAGAGAAAGAAAAGAAAGTTTTGCTTTCTTTACAAATTAGTCATTTCACCAAAAATGAAACACCCCAAACCCGGCCTAGAAGTTAGGCCTGAATTTGACGCGTCACATTGAAGAGTTTTTCGAAAACCATGTTTTCATTAGAAACTCTTCTTAAAGAATTTAAAACTTTTTGCTATTTGAAACCTCAGATTTCGTTTGCTTATTTCAAAATGTGATTTATTAGAAATCATCCTTGGAAGACATTATTATCCTTAAAACCTTTTGTTGCGGAAGCTAAATTTAAAACCGTTGCTGTCATTGTTTAAGAAGATCCAGAAATTTATCGTTTATTGTTTGCATATAACTGAAAATGAAAATTTTAAAGAAAAATAAACCCCATTGGCCTTATTACATAATGTTAAACCCAAATTAAAATAATATTAAAAATAAAGTAAAACTGATTTTAATAAAGTTCGAAGGAAATATCTCCGATGTATGAAAGTATTTGTAAAAGTTTATTTTGAAAATCCATTTGTTAATCGATTTTGGAAACCATTATTTAAGTTTTTCAGAAAATTCCCTTTTTAAACAATTTAAGAAAAATAATAAAAACATCCCAACCATAAAGCAAAATAAAAATAGTCCAGAGGCCTTATTACAATATTTAACCCAAAATAGTAAAGTAATAAAATAAACGAGAAAGAAGTCTAAAGTCCAAATAAACCATTTCTGAAGTATGGCTTCCCTTGAGTCATCCATAGCCCAAGTCCATATCATCAAGCATTACCTACAAGGGTTAAGAGAAAGGGGGGGTGAGTTACAAGAACTCATTGTATAATCCCCTTACCATTATCCACTGGGTCTGAACCCGTTTAGCAAAAACTTGGGCTTGAGCCCATTAAACAATAACTTGGGCCGAAGACCATTTAACAATATATCGGGCCTAAGCCCATTTACATAATAATGTATCTATAATATCATGTGAATGTAATGCAATTCCCAACCCACTCCTAATAATCCATCCGCTACACACCACCCGTACCAACCAACACACCTGTGGGTGATCATCAGTCAACCCACCCCGCCAACACACCATATGCAGGCATTAAGCCATTAATAATAATTCGCAGGCCAATGGCCGTTTATAATATTTGTGGCTGAGCCACCAAAATCATATACGGTAATATAATCGGCACACAGCCTTAATCACTGTGGCACAAAGCCATATTTAAATTGGCACATAGCCATTATCAAAATTTGTGGCAGAGCCACCAGAATCAAAATGTGGCAGAACCACCAGGCTACACTTCTCTTCTTTTACATTATTCCTATCCCATGCAAAATATGCAAATGCAATATACATAGTAAATCATGATATTTATAAATATAAACAACAATAATTAATTCAAAGATTCAATACAAAAATTCGGCCCATTGTAACACTTTGCAAATCGACCCATTAAGGCAATCTATCAATTCGACCCATTAGGGGCATTTTCGTAATTCGGCCCATTAGGGGCATTTTCGTAATTCGGCCCATTAGAGGCATTTTCGTAATTCGGCCCATTAGGGGCATTTTCGTAATTTCGCAACCCAAGGGCATTTCGGTAATTTACCCTCCAAGGGTATTTTAGTAATTTCGCAGCCCAGGGATATTTCGGTAATTTACCCTTCAAGGATAATTCGGTAATCTCGTAACTAAAACTTGACTAGTAATTTGGGGCATACAAATTTAAACTGTCCATCTGCGTCATTCTGACTAAATTGACCATAACTCGAGTTAGAAAACTCGAATTCTAGATCCGTAAATTTTCTTTGGAACTAGACTCATATATCTTCTTACTGTAATTTTTTCAGAATTTTTGGCCTAGTCATTTAGTACAGTTTATTCCTTAAAATTTCCCTTGTTTCACTGTCCAACGATTCTGACCTCTCTTACCTTAATTTCAAATATCTCACTGTATGGTTTTCATATACTGCTCCCACTTGTTTCTAATGAAAATAGACTCACTAAGGAATCTTTACATATAAACTATAACTCATAATTCACTTTGTACGACTTTATATGATTTTTCCAAAACAGATCAGGGAACCATGAAGTCATTCAGAACCAGTCTCACTAAAATTAACATATCTCAGAACATAAAATTCCTTTTTCTTCTCACTTTCTTCCATATTAAAATAGACACAGTAATCTTTAATTTGATATCTTAATCACTTTCTAATTCCCTTTCTCCTATTTTTCATGATTTTTCGAAATCACGTCACTGTCACTGACCAAAACTGTTTTCTTAGAAAAACATGGTTACCACTATGAACCTACGCCCGCCCGAGTGATCTCGGATGCCGATTTCCGGTTTTCTTTGGTATTTCGACCAAATCACAGAACATTAATGCAAAATTTCAGAGAAGTGTGAGATTACACACCATTTCAAACATGTATTTGGGAGGGTATGAGATTACACACCTGATTTCGGTAAGGACTAAACCTTCTTGATCGTCGGCACCTATAACACCCTAACACTCGATTAGAAAAATACCACGATGAGAGAAAGTAGTTGTTTAGGGGTAAGATTCAGCTTACCACTATTTCCGAAGGATTAACAAGTAGAGAATATCGAGTGATTTCGTCCCTAAAAATAATCGATTAGCCAACCTTTCAATCCGATTAACACCATAACCGAATAACGATATCAAATGGACTATGAAAAGACTCCTTACCTTAATCGATTATAATCCCGATCTCCACCGATTGACTTATGGCTACGGATGAGACAAGGATATGAGATCCGACAAGAAGAAAGAAGAATGGAGAGAGTTGAGAATGGAGGAAAGAAAGACTAACAAAGGGAGAAAAGACCCAAAATGTCACAAATACACACTTGGCAAATGTTTTTTTTTCTTCTTTAAAACCACACAAGAGAATTTGGCACACCCCTCAACCAAACCAAAAACACCTTCCAATATAACACCACCCTCATGACCGAAACTCTCCCCATACACATCCAAAATTTTTGGCCAAATTTTTCCCCAATTCACTCTCCATCCTTCCTTTTGTCTCCCACTTCCAAATTTTTTTCTCCCCAATTCACTCTCCATCCTTCCTTTTGTCTCCCATAATCACTCCCTCACCTACTCTACTAATCAATCATCATCATTCATATCTTTTTTTTTTGGATGTTACAAAAAATCCACCATTTTCACTTAGAATTCAAAAGAATTTCCATAGCCATCAAGAGAGAAAGATGACAAGGAGACTATGGGGAGCAAGAATATCAAGTTTGATTCAAGAAATAGAAGCTGGAGGAGAGAGAAAATCAAGTTAAAGATTGAAATCTATAAAACAAGGTAAGAACATCATGTTTTCAATATATTTTTAAGTTTGATATTGTGGAAAAAGCATAGAAATGATGTTAATGTAGAGTTTTCTTATATAAAGTTTTATGTTCTTGATATGTTAGTGAAGGAAAATAAGAGAAAGTAATGGGAAATGTTGTAGAGAATGGAAATAAAGGTGTTATAAACTTGATAATTAACATTTTGCATTAAAACAGTTTTGGACAGCAGCAGTAGTCTAACTTTGAAAAATCACCAAAAATTGTAGAAATTGAATTAGAGGATGAATAATATATAGAATTAAATATAATTGAGTCTAGTTTCTTATAAAAGAAATGGTGTAAGAAATAAAATTGTAAATAATGATATATAATAGGTTTTGTCATACAAGGTCAGAATGATTTCGGGTTCCCCTTTTCTGACTTTGGAAAATCATAAAAAATTGGAGAAAAATAATTATGGGTTATAATTTATATTCATAAAATCCTAAATGAGTCTATTTTCAAAAGAAACAACGGTAACATTATCCAAATCCTGTATGATGAGATAATTAATTTTAGTGAAGAAGGGTCGGAACTGTCAGACAGCAGAATAGGGGTGAATTTAAAGAATAAACTGTACTTATTGGCTAAGCCAAAAAATTTTAAAAATTTTATGGTAAGAATATATGTGAATCTAGTTTCAGGGAAAATTAGCAGATCTTAAATTGGAATTCTGTATCTCAAGAAATAAATAAATTAGTGACTATGACGCAAATGAACAGCTTTGAATAAATTTATGAGTAAATAGTGAAATCATAGATAATGTTACTTATAAGAATGTTATATAAATTAAGGATGTGGAATGGAGAGGAGGAGGAAAATATATATATATATATATATATATATATATATATGAGTATTTAGCTAGTATGGCTAATTTGCATGTTCTAGGCTCAAGGACTAAATTGAATAAAAGTAAAACTTTATGGGCAATTTTGTAAAAATGTCAGAAATGACCAAATTGCATGAAGTGGATTATTTTATTATTTAAATTATAAAATTGAATGAAATTATTAATTTAGATCAAGATCGGGTGAAAATATGTTTTAGGGATTAAATTAAAAAGTGTTGAAATTATGGAAAATTCTGATATTTCATAGAATTCATGGGCTGTTGTCGATATATATAAGAATAATTAGGCTTGGAACAAGGATTAAATTACAAGAATTTTATTTTTCTGAATCTAAGGATGAAATCGTCATTAATTAAAAGTTTAGGGGCAAAATGGTAATTTTGCCTATAGCATTAATTGAATGTAACGGAATATGAAATGAATGAAAATGATGATCAAAATTATTTATAAATATCCGGATAACTCAAATACGAGATTTGGACGTGGAAAAGAGAGGACATCGAATTAGTGAAACTATAAACATGAACAAGCAACGAAGTAAGTTCATGTAACTTGAACTACATTCTTAAATGCTTGAAATATATGTTATTATAATTTGAATGTTCATTGTATGAAGATTGATGTTATATTTGATAAAAAGGGGAAGAAATCCCGGTTGAATGAAAGGAAAATTCGATGGATCTCTGAAAAGGAATTGACGGTAAAAAGGATCTAGCCCGGACGGGTGATCCTATTCTGATATAGCCCTCCCGAAGAATATGTGTAAGAAGGATCTAGCCCGGACGGGTGATCCTGATATAGCCCTCCCGAAGAATATGTGGAAAATGGATTTAGCCCGGACGAGTAATCCGAATTAGGGTCTGAATTTAGCCTGGACTGGTAATTCAGATCCAAGCTCATTAGAGTAATTGTCGTTGCAGGGGATTTAGCCTGGACTGGTAATCCCGCTGTAAGAAATTAGGTTCGCGGGAGTGTGCTCTCTTACAGGGGATTTAGCCTGGACTGGTAATCCCGCTGTAAGGACGAGGTTCGCGGGAGTGTGCTCTCTGGAAAAAGGGTATACCCATATGTGTACGAATTGACGGACTCGAAATTGTACACTATAAGTGTACTACTGGAAAATCCATCGAAATTCTGAGAAATTCAACGGGATAAATATAAAAAATGACAAGTACTTGAAATCATGAAATTAAACTTGAAAGACATAGAAATGATAATTATTTGATACATTGAAATATGGCATGGAAAATACATGTATGTGAAATTTGCCTGATAATTATGCATATTCAAGATTATGAACTGCTACTGGAATAAATATACACTAAACTCATGAAAATGATGGTACATGAAATATTGTCATAATAAATTGAACAATTTATATTTATGAAGAAACAATAAGAGAATGATATGTATCATGACATGTAAATATAATACTATCTTTGATACGTTGATACAGGAAAATTATGTATATTAATTGAAGCGAGACATGTCGAGAAAATAAGTTTGTTAATATTAAAGTACGCTAACCAATGTAGGAAAATTTTTGGATTTTGCGAAAAATTCTCTATGATCCCGATTTAATTCCGGTTGGCTCCTAATGAATGTTTTGGGCTTCGAGGGCCTAATAGAGGGACGTTATGATTATTTTCAGAATATTAACAATAAATGACTCAGAATTATTCGAAAATGTTAAGTAAACTCCGGTAATACCTCCTACGCTATTCGGACAACAGATACGGGTAGGGGGTGTTACATTAGTGGTATCAGAGCTAAGGTTTAGTCGGTTCTCGGACTAAATGTAGTATATGTGAAAGTCTAGAAATACATGTCATTATATAATTTATGATAGTGCGATATCTTCCAACTCTGATAAGATTTGTTTTACTTATAAAATGAGATGCTTTCCAATCGAGCTAATTCCGATAATGCTGAAAACGATGCTCAAGTATATGAGTAAAAAGTTGATTATGATAAATCAGAATTCATAAAGGTATGAATAAATGTTTTATAATACATGTCGATGATGAACGTTATGTTATAGGTGTTATTAAAAAAAAATTGCTATAAGAAATATTGTACTGATGGTTAAATTACAAAATATACAAAAGTGATATGTGAAGTACATGATAAAGATCATTAGTGAATTACGGATGAACAATGAATTTTTAAAATATATTACATGTATTAAAGATAATGAAAATATAAGTATATGGATTATTGGAACAAGGGTTATATTGTAAAGTATGTAAACGCATTATGAAAAAAAAATGTAAAAGTAATATGTGTGTATGATATAATTTGCCCAAGTAGACGAGATTAGAATTACTAAGACATTAGTGATACGTCATTAATGGACCTTAACACACTTACTGATTAAGAGCACGCCAGTGCTTTTCAAATATTAGCATTTTTTTTTTGCTTTCTGTTTAATAGTGCATAATAATGTACCCCTATATCAGTTCCGTATATTCTAAGTGTCCTGTTTACTCTACTAGGCCTCTGCTAAAAAGGAAAACAATTTTTGTTACAAGGTAAAGAATTATCTTTGATTCATGTTTGAAATATTGAATTAAAAATAAATTGTGAAATGAAAGAATAGAAAATAGATACAAGTGATAAGCTAAGTAAATATATGCAAAAAGGAACTATAGAATTAAAGAAATAATAAGTTCATGATCAAAAGAAAATAAGGAAATTTCGAGGACGAAATTTATTTTAAGGGGGAGAGAAATGTAATACCCCAAAAAAATTTTTACAGTAAGATATTATCTTTGATATAGTAAAATAAGGAAATAAAGCGACAAAAAGAAAAATGGATTATGTCAACATTCGGAAGTATATTATGATATATTACATTATTAATTCAAGAAAGGACTAAATTGTAAAATGAGAAAAGTTTTGTTGCCCAATTGTAAATACTCAAAATTTGAGGGGTTAAAGTGTAAATATGAAAAAGTTGAAGGACCAATAGTGCAAATATTTTAGGGGTGGAATAATCTAGAAACTAAGGGAAATGGATGAATTAGGACCAAATTGAATAGGTAAAGAATTATGAGGGACTAAATCATAATTTTACCAAATTATGTGATGATTCAAGGATGGAATTTTAAAAGATCACAAAGGGCAAAATGGTCAATTGGGAGAGAGAGAAATCTAGAAAGTAATGATAATAGTGATGATATTTTATAATTATTTAATTAAATAAATATTATTTTATTAATATTTTGATAAGATATTTTATTATTTATTGTTATTTTATTATTATTTATATAGTATATAAGGAAGAAAAGATGATGAATTATCATCATCTCTTTCCCATGCAAACCAACGTGAGAAGAAGAGAAAGAAAAGAAAGTTTTGCTTTCTTTACAAATTAGTCATTTCACCAAAAATCCACCATTTTCACTTAGAATTCAAAAGAATTTCCATAGCCATCAAGAGAGAAAGATGACAAGGAGACTATGGGGAGCAAGAATATCAAGTTTGATTCAAGAAATAGAAGCTGGAGGAGAGAGAAAATCAAGTTAAAGATTGAAATCTATAAAACAAGGTAAGAACATCATGTTTTCAATATATTTTTAAGTTTGATATTGTGGAAAAAGCATAGAAATGATGTTAATGTAGAGTTTTCTTATATAAAGTTTTATGTTCTTGATATGTTAGTGAAGGAAAATAAGAGAAAGTAATGGGAAATGTTGTAGAGAAAGGAAATAAAGGTGTTATAAACTTGATAATTAACATTTTGCATTAAAACAGTTTTGGACAGCAGCAGTAGTCTAACTTTGAAAAATCACCAAAAATTGTAGAAATTGAATTAGAGGATGAATAATATATAGAATTAAATATAATTGAGTCTAGTTTCTTATAAAAGAAATGGTGTAAGAAATAAAATTGTAAATCATGATATATAATAGGTTTTGTCATACAAGGTCAGAATGATTTCGGGTTCCCCTTTTCTGACTTTGGAAAATCATAAAAAATTGGAGAAAAATAATTATGGGTTATAATTTATATTAATAAAATCATAAATGAGTCTATTTTCAAAAGAAACAAACGGTAACATTATCCAAATCCTGTATGATGAGATAATTAATTTTTAGTGAAGAAGGGTCGGAACTGTCAGACAGCAGAATAGGGGTGAATTTAAAGAATAAACTGTACTTATTGGCTAAGCCAAAAAATTCTAAAAATTTTATGGTAAGAATATATGTGAATCTAGTTTCAGGGAAAATTAGCAGATCTTAAATTGGAATTCTGTATCTCAAGAAATAAATAAATTAGTGACTATGACGCAAATGAACAGCTTTGAATAAATTTATGAGTAAATAGTGAAATCATAGATAATGTTACTTATAAGAATGTTATATAAATTAAGGATGTGGAATGGAGAGGAGGAGGAAAATATATATATATATATATATATATATGAGTATTTAGCTAGTATGGCTAATTTGCATGTTCTAGGCTCAAGGACTAAATTGAATAAAAGTAAAACTTTATGGGCAATTTTGTAAAAATGTCAGAAATGACCAAATTGCATGAAGTGGATTATTTTATTATTTAAATTATAAAATTGAATGAAATTATTAATTTAGATCAAGATCGGGTGAAAATATGTTTTAGGGATTAAATTGAAAAGTGTTGAAATTATGGAAAATTCTGATATTTCATAGAATTCATGGGCTGTTGTCGATATATATAAGAATAATTAGGCTTGGAACAAGGATTAAATTACAAGAATTTTATTTTTCTGAATCTAAGGATGAAATCGTCATTAATTAAAAGTTTAGGGGCAAAATGGTAATTTTGCCTATAGCATTAATTGAATGTAACGGAATATGAAATGAATGAAAATGATGATCAAAATTATTTATAAATATCCGGATAACTCAAATACGAGATTTGAACGTGGAAAAGAGAGGACATCGAATTAGTGAAACTATAAACATGAACAAGCAACGAAGTAAGTTCATGTAACTTGAACTACATTCTTAAATGCTTGAAATATATGTTATTATAATTTGAATGTTCGTTGTATGAAGATTGATGTTATATTTGATAAAAAGGGGAAGAAATCCCGGTTGAATGAAAGGAAAATTCGATGGATCTCTGAAAAGGAATTGACGGTAAAAAGGATCTAGCCCGGACGGGTGATCCTATTCTGATATAGCCCTCCCGAAGAATATGTGTAAGAAGGATCTAGCCCGGACGGGTGATCCTGATATAGCCCTCCCGAAGAATATGTGGAAAATGGATTTAGCCCGGACGAGTAATCCGAATTAGGGTCTGAATTTAGCCTGGACTGGTAATTCAGATCCAAGCTCATTAGAGTAATTGTCGTTGCAGGGGATTTAGCCTGGACTGGTAATCCCGACAATACTCTATGAGTTTATATTACAGGGGATTTAGCCTGGACTGGTAATCCCGCTGTAAGAAATGAGGTTCGCGGGAGTGTGCTCTCTTACAGGGGATTTAGCCTGGACTGGTAATCCCGCTGTAAGGACGAGGTTCGCGAGAGTGTGCTCTCTGGAAAAAGGGTATACCCATATGTGTACGAATTGATGGACTCGAAATTGTACACTATAAGTGTACTACTGGAAAATCCATCAAAATTCTGAGAAATTCAACGGGATAAATATAAAAAATGACAAGTACTTGAAATCATGAAATTAAACTTGAAAGACATAGAAATGATAATTATTTGATACATTGAAATATGGCATGGAAAATACATGTATGTGAAATTTGCCTGATAATTATGCATATTCAAGATTATGAACTGCTACTGGAATAAATATACACTAAACTCATGAAAATGATGGTACATGAAATATTGTCATAATAAATTGAACAATTTATATTTATGAAGAAACAATAAGAGAATGATATGTATCATGACATGTAAATATAATACTATCTTTGATACGTTGATACAGGAAAATTATGTATATTAATTGAAGCGAGACATGTCGAGAAAATAAGTTTGTTAATATTAAAGTACGCTAACCAATGTAGGAAAATTTTTGGATTTTGCGAAAAATTCTCTATGATCCCGATTTAATTCTGGTTGGCTCCTAATGTATGTTTTGGGCTTCGAGGGCCTAATAGAGGGACGTTATGATTATTTTCAGAATATTAACAATAAATGACTCAGAATTATTCGAAAATGTTAAGTAAACTCTGGTAATACCTCCTACGCTATTCCGGCAACAGATACGGGTAGGGGGTGTTACACAACGCATGCTTTCTAATGCAGGCTTAGGAAAGGAATTTTGGGCTAAAACTATTAACCTGGCAAGTTATTTGGTAAATCAATCTCCTCATCGAGTATTGAATGGTAAAGTTTTAGAGGAGATATGGTTAAGTAATCCTTCCAATTATTTTAATCTTAGAATTTTCGGTTGTCTTGCTATGCTAAAGTTAGCCAGGGAAAGTTCGAACCAAGGGTCGTTAAATGCATCTTTTTGGGATATTTTGCCGGTACAAAAGGTTTTAAGTTGTGGTTTCAGAATTCGACAAAATAATTGTTAGCAGAAATGTTACGTTTGATGAATCTACCATATTTCGATTAGAAAAGGGCATTTTTACTTTTAAAGACACAGCAAATCAGAGTGCCTCGATTAAGGTGGATTCAAAAGTCGAAACATAAGGCGATGTCACAATGAACAAATGGCCAATGTTGTAATGATGCGACGAATAGAGGTCTCGTCCCAATGAAGAGTCTCATGACGTCATGACAACATGATAAAATTTTAATTCTTGTAAGTTTGAACCTGTTTCGGATTTGTTTGGGGTTCCATCTGACCCTTAGGTCCTCTTATCATCTCAGTTAACTAATTATAAGTTGGCTCATGATAGGAAAAGGCAAAAAATACGACCACCATAGAAATATTGTGAAATAAACCTAGTGGCTTATGCTTTAAGTGTTGCTGAGAGCATTGATTCAACCAATCCTTCGTGTTATTGTGAAGCAGTTCGAGCCTCCAATTCTAACAAATGGCTTGTTGTAATGGAAGAAGAGATGGAACTACTTCAAAAGAATGAGACTTAGAGGCTAATTAAACCACCTATCGGTAAAAGAATCGTTGGTTTCAAATGGGTGTTTAGAAAGAAGAAAGGTTCGGGTCCTAACGACACTAAGTACAAGGCAAGACTGGTTACAAAGGGCTACAGTCAATTGGAGGGAGTTGATTTTCATGATGTTTTCTCTTCTGTTGTGAAACATATGTCCATTCGAGCGCTTTTGGCCCTTGTTGCATCAAATAATTTTGAGTTAGAGCAGTTAGATGTAAAGACTACTTTCTTTCACGGCGACTTTGAAGAGGGCATTTATATGCAACAATCAGAAGCTTTCAAATTTGAAGATAAAGAAGATCATGTTTGTCCCTTACAAAAGTTGTCGTTCGTTTTGAAGTAATCTCCTTGACAGTGGTATAAAAAGTTTGACTCCTTAATGTTGAGTATTGGTTTTTCTCGAAGTAAGTATGGAAGTTGTGTTTATCTATAATGTATTGATGATGGTTCTTTTATATATTTGTTGCTTTATGTTGATGATATGTTAATTGTAGCTAAGAATCCATCTAAAATTGGTCATCTTAAAACCATGCTTAACTCTAAGTTTGAGATGAAGGATTTACGTGCAACAAAGAAAATTTTGGGGATAGAAATTTTGAGAGATAGACATTCCGAGAAATTGTTTTTATCGCAACAAAGGTACATCAAGAAAATCCTTGAGCGATTTGATATGCAAATATGAAAAATTGATAAGTACTCCTTTAGTTGCACACTTTAAACTTTTCAATTTCAGATTCTCCACAGAATGAAAAAGATGAAAGGTACATGTCAAAAGTACCTTATTCAAGCGCAGTTGGAAGCTTGATGTATGCAATGGTATGCACTCGTCTCGATATTTCACATGCTATTAGTGTTGTTAACCGATACATGACAAATCTTGGTAAGTTACATTAGCATGCAATTAAATGGATTTTCAGATATTTACGAGAAACTTCTAACATGTGCTTAGAGTTTGGAAGAATTCAAAAAGGTCTAGTCGGATATGTTGGTTCTGATTATGCAGGAGACTTATATCAAAGAAGGTTTCTCATAGGTTACTTATTTGCTTTTGAGAATTGTGTCATTAGTTGGAAAGCGACACTTCAAGCTACAGTGGCTTTGTCGACTACTGAAGTAGAATACATGACAATTACAGAAGCAGTAAAAGGAACAATTTGGTTAAGGGACCCGTTCAGTGAACTGGTAAGTGAAAAGGAGGCAACTATCGTATATTGTGATAGTCAAAGTGTCATACATCTCACCAAAGATCAAATGCATTATGAGAGAACAAAGCATATAGACATTCGTTATCATTTTGCTCGAGAGGTGACCATTCAAGGGGAAATTCATATTCTTAAAATTGGCAGAGGGCACAATCTGGCTGACATGTTGGAAAAAAGCCTTCCCGTTTCAAAGTTCGAGCATTGCTTGGACTTGGTAAGTATTTGACGAAATCAGTTAAGCCCGTAACAATGTTCGAGAAGAGAGTTGGTCCAAATACAAGTCAATGTGGGGATTTGTGGGTGAATGCCTCTTATTTTGACCAAAATTTATTTTAGCTTTCCTTCTATTAGTTAAACTCTGTTTTTACTTTCTCATTTAAACCCTAATTAACCTAGAGTTGTTATAGTCATATATGCTACAAATTTCAGCCTATTAATAGGCCTTAGTTACTCTAGGTTTTACACAACAAAAATATTTAGATTGAGAGAATTTTTTCTTTGTTTCAAAGGGTTTTTTTTGGGGGGGGCTTCGGGTTTTCTTTTAATTCTCCCCATCTTTTATACTCTCTTTTATTATAATGAAATCTCCTTTTTTTCGATTCTTATTTTCTTCACTTTGTTCGTTGTTTAATTGGGTTTATCTCTTACATGTCTCATTACCTTAGTAATTGTATTCCCAATACCTTTTATCTAAGTGAATTTCAACATCTAACATCCATGATAAATAGTTCTTACCTAATATGTCAAGAGTCACAAATTCGAGTTTTTGCAAGATTTGACATTATGCAAGCTAGTATATAATAATGATAGTTAGAATATAAAACATAACATAATCAATAGATTGAATAAACTTAATTGCATGCACATTTAAAAAACTATGACATATTAAGAAAACTAGAGTAAATAAATCTTTAGTTAGTGAATTTTTTATGAATCATAATAAAATATGCATATTAAAATTTCATGAATAATCACAGACAATGAAAATTAAAAAAGACATCTTTGGAATTTAAAACCATAAACCTAACAACAATAAATAAAGAGATGATGAAATATAAGATTGCAATTCAAAGATAATACAAGAATGAAAATATAAGAGATTTAGAGTGAAAAGTGATACCTAGAAAATTGACCTTCTATCGTTTAATACTAAAAATCTAATGGTAATTTTTAGGTCTTAATAGTTAAAAGGACAAATTCCAAATCTGTTAGTAATTGTACGTTGGATTAAGTTTTACTTTCTATATAATACCAGTAAAAAAAATATATAAACAAAAAGTACTAGAGAAATTTTCTCGTATTTAAATTTCACTTACAAGAAGTTTTATTTATAAGAGGTATAAGTAAGTTTTATTAATTGTTTTATTGGAACATTTAAGTTGCTCTCATGTTTAAAAACGAACTAGAGAATTTTATCTCATCACTTTATTTGGAATGAGAGTTTGATTGGGTTATAAACATTCATTATTAATGTATTTACAATATTATTATTGTTAAATTTTATTTAATAAAATGAATTTTAATATTAAATAATTTGTTAAAATATAAATTATATTATTAAATATATATAATTAGTTATGTATGTTTAATAATATTGAAATTATAATATTTGATATTAAAATTGTAACACCCCTAACCCGTATCCGTCACCGGATTAGGGTTACGAGGCATTACTCGACCAAATACAAGTCAGTACACCTTTATAAATACTAACACATTAATTGATGCATAATCAGTTACTACTATCATAATTAATCATGTAATTTCCATTTACATATCAATTACGATAACAAACATATCACAAGCAATATCATTAAAAAAATTATACAAATGAATATTCATACAAATAGTAGAAGTACTATTCATTTGGTCATTTAAAAGTAAGGGCCGAATTGATTATGACCAAGCTCAAATAAGACCTAATCATTCATATAAATGTTTCTCATATTACAATTTAAAGTTTCCAACTAAAACAATGTCATGGCCAAATATTTACAATGATTTTGTTTTCATTCAATCATTTATAAATCGAATTCATTTATGACTTGCATAAATTACATCCTATTTCTTTCAAAATAACTAAATGCTTATCCATCAACCAAATTGTACTTTGTTCCTTAATCAAACCAAAAATTTTCCAATACTCAAATTTCTCATAGCATAATATGAAATAATTCCTAGCTAAGCTTATAATTCATTCCATAAATATGCATTTATACTATATGGATAACTTAACTTTAATGATCTCATGAAAACACACTTACCATAATAAGTTTATGAAATGACCAAATATGCACATACATATGCAACCATCTCAAGCATATTTAATTAACTCAAACATAGAAATAAATCCATTTTTGCATGGCACTTATATACATTCACACATACATCATTTGAGTGAACTCCAAAGTAGTTTAGCCTATACATGCCATAGACTTTAAGTTCATACACGAAAGAGGTACCCAAAATATCGACAATAATTTGATGAGCTTCAAAGGTGATCCCCGAGTACGAGATGAACACCCAAAAGAGATCTACAATACACAAACAATCAAATTCAAAATAAGCTTTCATAGCTTAGTAAGTTTTAAGCATTTAACTCACATATACGCTTTATCATGATTTAATAAATTATTTCATTTACAACTTCCTTGCCGACTAGTCAAACATACTAAAATAGATTTCATAGCAACATTATATGCATATAAATATGTATATATCCATACACCACCTTCACATAATAAAATAAACAGCATATGCCTCTTTTACTTACCAAATTTCTACTTACATTTCAAACCACCATCAATCACAAGTTGTTATAAATAATACATACCTTTTGGTTATTTACCTCTCCAACCTTAACCACCCGAGCATAACATATGATTGTATACTCGACCATTTATTATCCTTATCAACATTAATAATACGAGTCTATTAAAAAGCATCAAACCTGTATATCTGTTACAAGAATTTAGTAACGTATCGCACACATAGTGTCGTTACTTTAACATTCCGCACACTTAGTGCCAAGTTTCCGTAACGTATCGCACACTTAGTGCCGTTACTTTAAAAATTCACACACATAGTGCCTTGTAACCGATTTCACACACTTAGTGCTCGGTTATAAGCTCGTACACTCAGTGCCTTTCATAACCTGTCATTCATTCGAATATACATTTACATAGACAAGATCCAATCCACAACTTCACATATAAACGCATACACATAGGTATAACTTTATTAATTTCTATCCAAGTCTATATCATATTCGGCCAAGACATTTTCATGTAACTAACCTTTCCTTTAGATATATTCATATCCTAGTTTAGTATCCCTCATATCTATTTGCATCATTAACATGCAAATATCCATTTCATGCAATTAAATCCAACTTCCAAGCAACCTCACATTCGGCCAAATTATATCAAGTTCATACACACATTCGGCAATGTGACATTTAACATACTTACTTCCATTTAATGAAGGCATATAATATAGAGTAAAATTCGATTTAATTCAATTGCTTAAAACTTGTCTCGAAAATCGACGGATTAGGGTTTCCCGACTATTCGTTCAATTTCGCCTTTCCCCGATCCAATCCCGTGTCTTTATGTTCTTGATCTAAATAAATTTCAAATTAAATTGATTCAAAGATATTTTCTTTCAATTTAATCCAAAAATCACATAAATGAACAAATTACTATTTTACCCCTGACATTTACAATTTTTACAAATTAGTCCCTAATACACAACTCACAAATTACTCAAAATTTGGCTACCATTCTTTATAGCCGAATTTCCATCTTCTTAATACAAGCCTACACAACTCATTTATTTCACATTCCAACCTCTAAAAAAATTTATTTTTACAATTAAATCCAAATCATCTAATTTCATCAAAAATTCAAGAATAACATTTGTTAATCTAACACATACAATCAATATTTCATCCATAAATAACAAAAACATCAAGCTCCCTTCAATGGCATCTCACGAAAAGCACAACCAATTCAAAAATTTACACATGAGCTAGGTAAAGCTCTAAACAACGATCTCAAAAACGTAAAAATTATCAAAAACTAAAACCGAATCATACCTTAATCAATTCATGCAAAGTCCGAATGTCTAAAGAGCTTGAGTTCTTCTCCTTTCTTTTCTTTTCGGTGATGAAGAGATAATGGGATGAAATAAACATGTTTCATTATTTTATTATTTTTAACACATACATTATAATATAACATTTTTAACTTAATTATATTTAATATATAAAACATATTAGCATGAAATTAAAAACCACATGCCGTCCACAACATGCAAGATGGTAAATTTACAACCTAAGTCCACATATAAAAGAAGTCAAAACAATTAAACCACTCAATTAATAAAAGGCTACTTTTTACCACTTATGCAATTTAGTCCTTTTTCTTAAATTGAACATACAAACAATCAAATTATCCCACGATAGTTTAACACATGCTCAAATATATATCATAGATATCAAATATAATATTAAAATATTTTTATAACTCGGATAGTCCCGAAACCACAGTTTCGATTAGGGTCATAATCGGGCTGTTACAAAAATTTTATTGTATTTAGACATGTTTATGGGGTGAGAAGGTTTTGACAAAAATATAGGTTCAAAAAAATGAGTTTGGTAAAAAAATATAAGTCCCATTTAGAAAATAGGTCAGACTTCGGGTAAGATTTTTTTTTTGCCTGGGCCCTAACCAAATTTGCAAAAAGAAAAAAAATTGCTATCTTCTCACTGTTTTACTCTTATTTCACTATTATGTTGCTACTATTCTGTTGTTATTATTTGGATATTATATAACTCTTATTTTAATTTTGCTATTATTTTAGAGGCATTTGCTTATTAAGTTGCATCTATATGTTAGTGTTATTAAAGTATAAAGTTTTTTTAAATATATTTCAATTTATTAAAAAACATTTATTTTAATTTTCTAGTATTTTTGATGTATTATATTTAAAAAATTATAGAAAAAATAATATAAAAAATTTAATACGGGCATGTTGGGTTCAAATTTTAGCATTTTTATTTGAGCCGAACTTGGATAAAATTTTAAACTCATTTCTGGCTCGAGCTGACCCGACTCATGGACATTTCTAATTATATAAAAGAATATTAATATTTTTAAAATTAAAATATTATTATAATAATATTAAAGAGGTTAATAAAATTAGTCATAAAGATATATATATATATAATATCCATCTGTTCTTTCATGAAATAAATATAATGTACCCTAAAAATCAATCAAATTAGAGGGACTAATAGCAGAATTAGATCAATTAGAAATATATTCACTTAGTAAGTGAACAGAAGGGAAAGAAAATCGTCAGTCATGAGTGTTTGAAATCAGATTCAGCTTGAATTAGGTGCCTGAGGTCAGTCATCAGTGTTTAAGGGTGTGACACTCTCAAGTTTTGAGATTGAAGCCCTTTTCTTTCTTTCATCTTTCAAGAAATTTGGGCTAAATGGCAACGAGAGAAGAAGAGACTTGCAAGAAAGAGGAGGAAATGGGGATTGCAGCCAACGATGAAGACGACGATGAGCATGATTCAAAGGAAAGGGTTCTGCAAAGGTACTTTCTTCAAGAGTGGAAACTTGTAAAATCTCTCTTAGATGACATTGTTTCCAATGGCCGCGTCTCAGATCCTTCCTCCGTTCACAAGATCCGTTCCATCGTAATTTCTCATCCTCTCTCATTTTTCTAATACCCAGTTTCAAAATTTTGACTTTTAATCAGTTCATTCTCTCTTCTTTTTTTTTTTCAGATGGATAAGTACCAAGAACAAGGCCAACTGCTAGAACCCTACTTAGAAAGCATGGTCTCTCCTTTAATGTTCATTATCCGGTCTAAAACAATCGAATTAGGCATTGATTCTGATGAGATTCTTCAAATAATCAAGCCTATATCCATCATTATTTATTCTCTTGTTACTGTTTCCGGTTACAAAGCTGTTATCAAGTTCTTTCCACATCAAGTTTCTGATCTAGAACTTGCCGTTTCTCTCTTAGAAAAATGCCACAACACATCTTCTGTGACATCGTTACGGCAAGAAAGCACAGGAGAAATGGAGGCCAAATGTGTAATGCTTTTGTGGCTTTCCATTCTTGTTTTGGTTCCATTTGATATTTCTTCTGTTGATACTAGCATTGTGAATAGTAGTGGTAGTATTGGTGTAGATGAGGTGGCTCCTTTGGTGTTGAGGATTATAGGGTTTTCTAAAGATTACCTTTCGAATGCCGGTCCAATGCGTACTATGGCAGGATTAGTTCTCTCAAAGCTTTTGACACGACCAGATATGCCCAAGGCTTTGTCCAGGTCTTCATCTTTGCTTGCATCAGGCATTTCTCTCTAGTTATTATGCTCTAATTTAAGTTAATTTAGTTTCAGGGTAAGTTAACTAGGTGCTTCTGTTACTTTTGTTTTCAGCTTTATTGAATGGACTCATGAAGTTTTATCTTCAACAGCAGATGATGTAGTAAGTCATTTTCAGATGATAGGAGCTGTGGAAGCCCTTGCTGCCATTTTTAAGGTGTGTATAATCTATATTAACTAGATTTGAAGGGAAATATAAAAGAGTATAATATCAAAAATCATATAGCTAACCTAGTGTAAAAGGATACTCTAGTGGTATCATTTTTATATCTATCATTATAAAAAAAAAACTATGATCTGCTTGAAATTACTCTTTAGTATATTAATCTATGGTAAGAAAGTTATTTCTATTGTATTAGTAATGTTACTGCTATTTTGCATTGCTTTAATTATCTCAGTATATCAATCTCATTGATACTATTTACTGTTGTCAGGCTGGCAGCAGGAAAGTTTTGCTGGATGTTGTTCCTACCATCTGGAATGACGTCTCTGTGTTGATCAAGTCAGGTTCTGCTTCTAGGAGTCCTTTGCTTCGCAAGTATCTGGTGAAGTTAACTCAAAGAATTGGACTTTCTTGCCTCCCTCATCGTTTACCTACCTGGCGCTATGTGGTTAGTGTTGTTGAATGCATAGCTTTCTGGCTGTGAACTACATATAACTGGGGGTTGCTTCACAGATGAAAACTACTAAATTGGTCAAAGCACAATATTATGCTAATATTTTAAGTGTTGAAATACTTGTTCATCAAAGATCCTATGTAACATGCAAAGTTTCCATCAAAAGAATGACAAATCTTGCAAGATTTGCTTGGTAATATATATCTTATGCTTTTGAGTCATTACTGGTACTAATTAGCTTGGGCTTCAAATTTAATTTATCATCTTGGTGCAGTTTTTGTTTTATCACTGATCTTTGTGTTGAATGGATATGGTTCTACATTGATGGTGCTTTCTCACCTTTTTGTTTGCCTTTTATGTAGGGAAGAACAAGCTCACTTGGAGAGAATATTTCTTTGAGTGCTTCCAACAAGAATAATCAATTAAACCATGGTGTGGTTCTAGAAAACTCTGACTCAGAAGAAAGTTCCAACTGTCCAGAAGATGAAGATATGGATGTTCCTGAGATTGTAGAAGAGGTTATTGAGGTGTTACTTTCTGGATTGAAAGATACGGTATGTCTTAAGAGTAAGATTCCATAATGTGAACTTTTTTTATTTCTTGTGTAAACTAGCTTGTAGGAAGCTTTGAATGGTGTTGTTTTCTCTGGACTTCTATTTACGTTGTTCACATTATCATTTGTGAAAATGTCATATTTCGGCTCCCTTGGTGTTAAGTAGTCCTTGGTGGCACCCTTAAATAAAGCTTCAATACGACTATTTATGGAATTTCCATCCCTCTGAAAAAATGTAGGCTGATTGGAAATGTTGTACCCACATGAGTGTGAAATTGGAAGTGTTCCAGTTGTTGAAGATTATCATAGCATTGTAGAATGTAGCACAAGCCTAACCAACTAATAGATAGAAGTTTACATGAATATGTGGACTATTGTAGATGAGCAATGTGTTCATTTTTTTCATGTTCTTTTAGACTGCTGATTTGATCTGAGATATGCAGGACACCGTTGTACGTTGGTCTGCTGCAAAAGGTATAGGCCGTGTAACTTCACGTTTAACATCTGGGCTCTCAGAGGAGGTCTTGTCATCTGTATTGGAGCTGTTTGCACCTGGTGAGGTATGCTGATGTTGTTGCTCTCTATTATATCTTAATCTCCCCTAATGAGATGGGAAATTGGATTAATTATGCATTTCTAGCAATATCATGTGGCACTTGCATTCCTTCTAAAATTGTTCTTAAACCATTTTTAGCTTGTTGGGACTTTATCAGTCATGCTGAATGCCGATTGTTAGAAATTAAGAACAGAACAGCTGTCCAATAAGTTAAATGTTATCCTATGTATATTTTATTGTAAGGCACTAAAATTAGTAGTGCTACCAGCCTAAAATAAGTAGTGCTGCCAGCATAAAATCAGTAGTGCTACCAGCCTAAAATAAGTAGTGCTGCCAGCATAAAATAAGTAGTGCTGCCAGCATAAAATCAGTAGTGCTGCCAGCCTAGAGTCTTCTAAAGGTAAGTTTTTTTTGTATATAAATATGTAGTGTAATCTCTTGTAAAAGAAGTAGAAAAGAAATATCCATTTTTACATGGTATCAGAGCCTTAGGAATCATTCGATCCTTCTTCTGTTTCGAAAATCCCTTCCTAAACTTTCCTCCGTTTCTTTTTCTTTTCTTTTCCATGGCTGACCTCAATGACGCCATGTCTGAAACTGAGATCTCACAAATATCTCAGAATGGTAATCGAGGGATCAATCAAAGTGACCTCAATTCTTCTCTAATGATCACTAGTCATCGTCTAGATGGAAAAAATTTCCTGCAATGGTCTCAATCTGTCCTCATGGTGATTCGCGGTCGTGGCAAGCTAGGGTATATTAATGGAGACCTCCCACGACCACATGCTGCTGACCCGACTTATGCCACTTGGGAACTCAACAACTCTATCGTTATGGCGTGGTTGATTAACTCGATGGAAAGCCACATAAGTCGAACCTACCTTCTCTTCAAAACTGCAAAAGACATGTGGGATGCAGTTACTGAAAATTATTCTGACCTTGGAAATGCTTCTCAAGTTTTTGAGATAAAACTCAAGCTGAAGGATATTCGACAAGGGACTCGAGAGGTAACTCACTACTACAATAATCTGAAAATATTGTGGCAGGAGTTAGACATGTACTACGAGGCAGATTGGGGTGAAGGCTTAGAACAGTCTAAGTTCATGACTCATCTTAACAAAGAACGACTCTATGAATTTCTAGCTGGACTAAGAAATGAATTAGATGAAGTTCGAGGCAGAATTCTGGGTAGATCACCCCTTCCAACCATTGGTGAAGCGTTTGCTGAAGTAAGACGAGAAGAAAAACGTCGTCTTGTCATGATGGGAGAACCTAAACCAACGATCCCTTCTGAAAAACAGCCTACTGAAGTTTCTGCTCTCGTCTCCAAAGGTCCACCAACACAAAAGTCACGTGCTGGAAGTGACCCTAGATTAAACAGACCAGTATGTAGCCACTGCCACCGTGTTGGTCACACTAAAGAAAGGTGTTTTAAGCTACATGGTTATCCGGATAAAAAACAGAGAGAAAAGAAAACTGCCATGCTATCCTCCACTGATGCAGATGAAGTACTTGATGTCCGTCTCACCAAGACTCAACTTGCACATCTCCATAAGATCCTGAGTACCTCGACCGAACATGGGACTCTAGCCACTCAAGGTACTGCTCTTAATATTGCTCTTGAATCTAATAACCAAACCTCTTGGATACTAGATTCGGGAGCCTCGGACCATATGACAGGTAACTTCTCTTTGTTTCAAACCTACACCACTTGTCATAACAAGTCGAGAATCCGAATAGCTGATGGTTCGTACTCACCTGTGGTTGGAGTAGGGAAAGTAAAAAATAGCAGAAAATTTTTCCCTTGAAAATGTTCTACATGTTCCAAACTTGTCTTGTAATTTACTTTCGATAAGTAAACTCACAAAAATTGGAAACATGCTTGCTGAATTTTCTGATCTTGGTTGTGTACTGCAGGAACAGAAATCGGGGAAGATGATTGGCACTGCTAAAGTTGAGGATGAATTATATGTTTGGAATAAAAACAGTACAAAAGGGGGATTGGCTCTATCTACTTCAAAAGAAGATGACATTATGCTATGGCACCGTAGGTTAGGACATCCAAACCTCTTGTATCTAAAAAGGCATCTTCCGCTGCTATTTAGAAATAAAAGAATAAATTCTTTGAAATGTGAAATTTGTGAGTTATCCAAACATACTCGAGTGCCATACCCTCTGAAACCATATACCCAATCTAAACCTTTTTCATTAATTCACAGTGACTTATGGGGAGCTAGCCGAGTGACAAATATTACTGGGGCTAAGTGGTTTATAACCTTTATTGACGATCATACTAGGGTATGTTGGGTATATCTATTAAAAGACAAATCTGAAACACCCAATGTTTTTAAAATTTTTCACTCTATGGTTCGAACCCAATTCAACTCCACCATACATACCCTCCACACTGACAATGGAAGAGAATACTTTAACTCTGTCCTAAGTTCTTACCTTTCTGACCATGGCATTATACACCGAAGTTCTTGTCCCAACACTCCTCAACAAAATGGAATTCCCGAGAGGAAAAATCGACACCTTCTAGCTGTGGCTCGAGCCATTATGTTCACTATGAATGTCCCGAAATATCTTTGGGGAGAGGCTGTCCTTACTGCTTGCCACCTCATTAACCGAATGCCTTCAAAAGTATTAAACTTTCAAACACCTCTAAATACCCTTCTAAAATCCTTTCCCTTATTCCAGGTTACTAACCTTCCAGCCAGAATATTTGGTTGCAAAGCCTTTGTCCATAATCATCAACCTGACCAGTCAAAACTTGACCCTCGAGCTCACACCTACATATTCATTGGTTACTCTTCCACCCAAAAGGGCTATAAGTGTTACTCCCCACTTTTACGCCGAATGTTTGTCTCTAGGGATGTGACCTTTTTTGAAAATGAACCCTATTTTGGAACCTCTCATCTTCAGGGGGAGACCTTAAATGAAGATGAAAATCTTAATACCCTCCTTATCATACCCCCTCAAGATCCTGTCACTACCCTCAATACTGATACTGTTTTTCTTCCTATAAACCAAACAGTTAGCACTATCCTACCTGATCCTAATACCACATCGGGACTGCCTTCTAACCAAGAAAAACAGCAAGAACAGGTGCCTAATCTACAGGTTTACTCCAGAAAAAATCGGCATCCTGAAACAGATATAGCAGTGCCAATCCCATCTCTCTCCGAAGACTGTTCTGAAGATACTGCAACTGAAGTCTCACCTCTATCACCATCAATCTATCTTCCAATCGCAATGAGAAAAGGCACAAGGAGCTGCACTCAACACCCTATTTCTCGGTTTGTATCCTATGGTAATCTATCTAAGTCCTATAAAGCATTTGTGACTAATGTTGATTCTGTAAAAACTCCAAAAAATATAGAAGAAGCACTTGAGTCAGATGAATGGAGACAAGCTGTAATGGAAGAGATGGAGGCCCTCAAGAATAATGGAACTTGGGAAGTTTCGGATTTGCCTAAAGGAAAGAAAACAGTGGGCTGCAAATGGATTTTTACTACAAAATTCAAACCTGATGGAAATATCGACAGATACAAGGCTAGACTTGTGGCTAAGGGTTTCACCCAAACCTATGGACTTGACTATGAAGAGACATTTGCACCAGTTGCGAAACTTAACACCGTTAAGAGTCCTCCTATCTCTTGCTGTCAATCTTAATTGGCACTTGACTCAACTGGATGTTAAAAACGCTTTCCTCAATGGGGAGCTAAATGAAGAAGTATACATGGATTTTCCTCCGGGGTTTGAAGAAAGTAGAGACAAAGTTTGTAAGTTGAAAAAGTCATTGTACGGGCTAAAACAGTCTCCAAGGGCATGGTTCAGTCGTTTTACAAAGGCTATGATGAGCAGGCAGTATACTCAAGGACAGGCAGATCACACCATGTTCTACAAGCACTCTGAGGAAGGAAGATGTTGCATTCTCATCGTCTATGTAGACGATATTATCGTGACAGGAGATGATACCAGAGAAATTGACAGATTGAAAGAATTTCTCGGAACAGAATTTGAACTTAAAGACTTGGGAAATCTCAGGTACTTTCTTGGCATGGAGGTAGCAAAGTCTAAAAGAGGTATTTCCATCTCCCAAAGGAAATATGTCCTTGACTTACTCTCTGAAGTTGGATTGATGGGTTGCAAACCAGCGGAAACTCCCATGGAGTGTAATCTTAAGTTGGGTACTGATCAAGATGGAGAAAAAGTTGACAGGGGGAGATATCAACGACTGGTAGGTAGACTTATCTACCTAGCTCACACTCGTCCCGACATTGCCTTTAGTGTGAGTGTCATAAGTCAATATATGCATGCCCCAAGGGAGAAACACCTGGAAGCGGCATATCGAATACTAAGGTATTTAAAAGGGACTCCTGGTAAAGGCCTATACTTCAAGAAGAATGACAACAGGAATGTGGAGGTTTATACGGATGCTGACTGGGCAGGTTCTATCAATGACAGACGCTCCACTAGTGGCTATTGTAGCTATGTTTGGGGTAACTTAGTGACATGGAGGAGTAAAAAGCAGTCCGTGGTAGCACGTAGCAGTGCAGAAGCAGAATTTCGAGCACTGGCACATGGTATTTGCGAAGGAATTTGGGTACAAAGACTAATGAAGGAACTAAAAGTTCCTTATAATAGACCTATGCAACTATTTTGTGACAACCAAGCTGCTGTCAGTATTGCTCACAATCCTGTGCATCACGATCGTACTAAACATGTTGAGATAGATCGTCATTTCATAAAAGAGAAAATACACTCAGGAGAAGTGAGTGTTACCTATCTACCTACCAGACAACAGATTGCTGATGTGTTAACAAAAAGCCTGAATAGGAATATGTTTGAAGAACTTGTTGGCAAGCTGGGTTTGATAAACATCTACACTACAGCTTGAGGGGGAGTGTTAGAAATTAAGAACAGAACAGCTGTCCAATAAGTTAAATGTTATCCTATGTATATTTTATTGTAAGGCACTAAAATTAGTAGTGCTACCAGCCTAAAATAAGTAGTGCTGCCAGCATAAAATCAGTAGTGCTACCAGCCTAAAATAAGTAGTGCTGCCAGCATAAAATAAGTAGTGCTGCCAGCATAAAATCAGTAGTGCTGCCAGCCTAGAGTCTTCTAAAGGTAAGTTTTTTTTGTATATAAATATGTAGTGTAATCTCTTGTAAAAGAAGTAGAAAAGAAATATCCATTTTTACACCGATATGTACTGTTTTTCAGGGAGATGGTTCTTGGCATGGGGGTTGCTTAGCATTGGCTGAATTGGCAAGGAGAGGGTTGCTCTTACCTTCTAGTCTCCCCAAAGTTGTACCTGTTGTTATAAAGGTTGTGTGGTTTTCAACCTTCTCAAAGTAATCGATTACTATGAACCCTAGATGAAGTTCTCCTTGAATCCTGGGAAGCTAATTTGGTTGTAAAATTTCATCCCAGATGAAAATTCAGTGCTTGAGCCTGGTTTACTTGCATTTTAAATGGAAATTGCTTACTTCAAACGCTTTTAAGGATAAGGCTCGAATTTATTTGCTGATTATGAGCAGTCTTCTTGACAGGCATTACATTATGATGTCCGAAGAGGCCCACATAGTGTTGGATCTCATGTACGTGATGCTGCTGCCTATGTTTGTTGGGCATTTGGCCGTGCATATCATCATACAGATATGAGAAATGTATTGGAGCAGCTTTCTCCCCACCTATTAAGTGTGGCATGCTATGATCGTGAGGTGCTGACCTTTGTGCATTTGTCATGTGCCATATTATAAATTCTGCTTATGCACATAATATTTTATTACTATTATTTCACCATGCTAATTTGATATTTTCATTAGGTTAACTGTAGAAGAGCTGCTGCAGCTGCTTTTCAGGAGAATGTTGGAAGACAGGGGAATTACCCACATGGAATTGACATAGTGAATACTGCTGATTACTTTTCGCTTTCATCGCGAACAAACTCTTACATTCATGTTGCCACCTGTATTGCTCAGTATGAAGGGAATCTTCATCCATTTGTGGATGAGCTTCTGCATAGCAAGATCTCTCACTGGGTATGGTCTGAACTATAAGCTTAACAATTATGTCTATTAGAGAAAGTTTAACTTTTTGGATGTTGTAATGTTGATTGGGCTTATAACATTTTCATTATTTTTTCCTAGCAAGAATCTGAGTGTTAAGGATTTCTTGTTTATATAACATTTTCATTATTTTTTCCTCTTGGTTGTTATTGCTATTTGTTAATACCTTTAGCCCTTTCTTTTCTTTTTCTAAATGAAACATCCTAGTTGTGGTATATGTTTAAGCTGAGCATGTGGCATTCGCTAGGACATTTTATTATTTTTGCTGATTTATTATAGTAGTCATATATAACCAATTTTAATCATTTCCCTTTTTTCTTTTTGGGTACTGCAACTTTTGATGTTAAGTAGTTTTAGGAACTGATGACTTATGTACTAATTGTACTTGATTTCTTCAGGATAGGAGCTTGAGAGAGCTTGCCGCAGAGGCACTTGCTGCTCTTGTCAGATATGATGCTGCATACTTTGCGGACTTTGTTCTGGAAAAGTTAATTCCTTTTACTCTGTCATCTGATTTATGCACACGCCATGGTGCAACCTTAGCGGCTGGAGAACTTGTTCTGGCTCTACATCAGTGCGGTTATGATCTTCCCAATGGTAAGCCACTTTCCTGGCCCTTTAAGTATATAGTATGGAAATTTTGACTAAATTTATCTTAATGTAAACCAAATAATTGCTCAGTATTTGTTTAGATTTTTATTTTAATCCTTGTTTTTGGTTATTCTTATCTATTCCTGGTTCTGATGGAATAATTTCTTGAATTGAGAATTTGTGACTGCACCATTATATATGTTGAATAATGCAATGTTTCAGAAACATTTATGGAAAAAAAAATAGAATTGGTCAAAAATCTTAGTCGTTTGAAAATGTTTATAAAAATAAAAGCGAGTTACTGGTGGTTGGTGCTGTAGTATAGGCTTTGTGGATTGAGTTTATTGATTTAGTATCCTATAGGAGTTCGATTTTTTGGGGGGGTGGATATAAAGGCAGAAGCCATGAGTCAAAAAGCCTTCTTATGTTCTATGATGGTAGCAATTCATCTTCAAGATTCAGAAAATGCATTTACTTAAAATAAGATCTTGTCTGCTGCTATAGTTTGTCATATTTTATCTAAGTTTCTCATTCAATCAAGTATAAATTGCTATTATGTTCAAGCTTCAAATCTAGAAATTGAGCCACAGTTTTCCCTACTTTTGTGTTTATATATACACAGATAAACAGAAACAAGTTTCTGGTATCGTTCCAGCTATTGAGAAAGCACGCCTCTATCGGGGGAAGGGTGGAGAAATAATGCGGGCAGCTGTTTCCCGGTTTATTGAATGCATCTCATTTTCTCGAGTTCCTTTACCAGAGAAAGTAAAACGAAGTTTGATTGACTCCGTTAATGAGAATCTAAGGCACCCTAACTCTCAGATACAGGTGCATTTTTGCTATAAGATTTTCTTTTCTTAAAATTGAATTTTCCCTTTAATTAATTTAATAACTTGAATTGAGAATCTAAATTATTATCTGACATACAGACTGCAGCTGTGAAAGCCCTAAAACACTTTGTACAAGCATACCTTGTTGCTACTGATAATAAAGGTGCAGTTAGTAATAATATAACGTTGAAATACTTACAACTCTTGAATGATTCAAATGTCGCTGTAAGAAGAGGATCTGCAATGGCATTGGGTGTTCTCCCCTATGAAATGTTGGCTAATCAGTGGAAGGATGTGATTTTGAAGCTTTGCAGCTCTTGTGCAATTGAGGTACAAGTTCTCACTTTGAATAAGTTTCTTGGTTGAAGAACTATGGATGCAAGAGTGTAAGTGAACAGATGCTTTGTTGAAAGGCTCCTAAACTAGTTCAGTTATGGCTCAGTTATATTCATCTGGGCCTATCAAATCTAACCTAAACCCAAATAACTGCCTGATCCTCCCAAATCCAAACTTGATCCAATTCGATTTTACCATAAGGGCCACTTGGCTCCTTCATAAATGGCATATAGTTTTTAGATTGGCTGCATTGATTGCTAGGCTGAGCTGAGTCCAAGTCGTAATATTTGGGATTAAAATCTTTTGTAGTGATTAATTACAAGAGCTTGAATTTGTTACAAGTTCAATAAGATAAATAATCTGAGCACGGAGAATGATTTTGTTTGTGCTTGTTTAATTTTGTCAGAGTTTGAGCAAGCTGATACTTGGATTGGGTCAGTTCATTTACAGCCCTATGTGGGGATTTCTGATGATATAAGTCTGTTTTCTGTGTAGGATAACCCTGAGGATAGAGATGCTGAAGCACGAGTTAATGCTGTCAAAGGACTTGTATCTGTTTGTGAGACATTGGCTCAGGAAAGAGAAAGTTCTGATATTCATTCTGTAGAAGACAACATGTCTCTATTTCATCTCATGAAGAATGAGGTAATGGTTAGTTTGTTTAAAGCTCTTGAGGACTATTCAGTTGATAACAGAGGAGATGTGGGTTCCTGGGTTCGTGAGGCTGCTATGGAAGGCCTAGAAAGATGTACATATATCCTCTGTAAGAGAGATTCCATGAGTTCTACCGGGAAACCAGACATACTTGAATCTATGTCGAAGCAACCTAATAACAATGTTGTTGAAGAAAATCAAATGTGCTCGTTTTTTGATGTAAATCTTGCTACCAATTTAGTGGGAGGGATCTCCAAGCAAGCTGTAGAAAAGATGGATAAACTAAGAGAAGTGGCTGCTAAGGTTCTCCAAAGGATTCTGTACCACAAGGAAATTTTTGTTCCTTTTATACCATATAGGGAAAAGATAGAAGAAATTGTTCCAAACGAAACAGATCTAAAGTGGGGAGTAAGTAGTTATGTGTCACTTGTTGTCCAGTTTGATTTGGGTACTTTCGGATGTTATATTAAAATGCCATTATGTTCTTGCTTGTAGGTACCTACCTTTTCATATCCGCGATTTGTTCAATTACTTCAATTCAGTTGTTATAGCAAACCAGTGCTGTCTGGTTTAGTTATTTCAATTGGTGGCTTGCAAGATTCTTTGAGGAAGGCATCACTGTCAGCTTTTCTGGAATATCTTAATGTTGATCAAGATGTTAATGAAGAACTCAAATTGTGCAAGTTATCCACGGACATCCTTTGGATTCTCCAACAGTATAAGCGATGTGACAGGGTTATTATACCCACATTGAAGGTAACTCAACCTCTTGATACCTTTCTCAGATATATTGTTGTACCATGTCTTTGAATTCAAGCACTGTATTTTTATGTATTTGTTTTGATATTTGCTGCAAACCAAGGAACAGAAATAACAGAAGCATTCCATTGTATTGTGAAACCTCTAATTTTTGTTGATATGAATTAACTATGGAATATTATTTTATTTTTCTCATATATATGTATTTGGTGATGCATTTATTGCAGACAATTGAGATTCTTTTCAGCAAAAGGATATTCTTGGATATGGAGGTTAGTTTCTTTAATTCCCTCTTGCTCCTGAGCCTGTGCAGTTATGCTGTTTGGTTTTTTTTGTTCTATCCGGTTATTAGCAACAATGTTTTACTTCTCTTTTGTCGAAACAAACTGTTTTCATGCTTTATATTTATCGACTTAGTATATCTCACAACTTTTAGATGCAAATGGCAATCAGATGGTTCTTTCGTAGTCATTGTGTTATAAACAAGCTGAGCTTTCTTTCATAAAGGGAGTAGTTTCAAATTTGATGTCATTTCAATTTTCTCCCAGACTAAATAAATTCTGATTCTTGCTTTATGGTTGTGCATTATTAAAAATTTGTTTTTCCATATCATAATTCAAAGAGATCAGTTAATGTGCTTTGACATATGTGGCTTTGAGGTATAACTGATTTCCTTACTGGCCTGAAATGCCAGTACATGCTGTTTCCACCTACGGTCAGTATTGTGGAGACTTTTTGGTGGTGCTTGGAAGTTTTATCAGTTCCTTTATATTGGAAAAAAAAAATTTGAGGAATAATTGTGGTTTAATAATTTATTTGTTTAGATGTCAAACTTATGAATATTTCTTTGCAATGCATTTTTAACTTACAGGTGCATACTTCGGCTTTCTGTTCCGGTGTTTTGGATTCTCTTGCGGTTGAATTGAAAGCATCAAAGGACTTCTCTAAGTTATATGCAGGCATTGCAATACTTGGTTACATTTGTTCAGTTTCCGATCCTATCAACTCCCATGCCTTTTCTCATCTTCTCACATTCCTTACTCATCGGTACCCTAAGGTCTGTTTTGTTGACCGAGTTTGTTGAATAGAGACATGTAATTCCAACTTTTCAGTTTCCTTGAATTTATTTGGGCATGAATGTATATCTATCCGCATCAACACTTACTCCGGGGTTGCTTATAGTATTTCTTTTTGTTTCTTAAAATGTCACTTATCTACCAGATTCGCAAAGCCACTGCAGAACAAGTTTACCTCGTCCTGCTGCAGAACGGAAGCCTGGTGTCGGAGGAAAAAACCGAAAAGGCGCTCGAAATTGTTTCAGAAACTTGCTGGGATGGTGACATGGAAACAGCAAAGGTTAAGAAGCTGGAAGTGTTTGAAATTGTGGGACTGGATGTGGGAGTTGGACAGTCAAAAACTACAGCAAATGTAACATCAAACAAAGGAGGTAGGAAATCTACAACTTTAGATGAAAATGAAACTTACTCATCGTTAGTTGAGTCAAGTGGATTTTGATTGCTTCATCTAAGCTTGAACCAGCCCTCTGTTGTATATTGTTTCTTATTCTTTTCTGATCTTTTTCCTTTGATTAATGAGAGGTGATGATAATTTGGCATTCTTTTCTCAGGAGGATGAATTTTGTTTTAGAAATAGTAATACTTTGTGAGTGTGTTTTTTTAAAATATTGATTTTTCTAATATATATTTTAGAGTTTTTTACTCAAGGATGAAAATACCAGTGTTGTAAAAATCTGACTAGACTAGTTGGTTGAATTGATGTTCCATCCCGTTCAGAATATACCATTCAATATGGAGTCCTTCCAATTGGTAAGACCTGGTTGAAAGAAAAGAAAATGAACTTTGATCTAAAATTTGTAATGTGATTTATAAATTTTGATTTTTTTAATTTTTTATTTTTTGCGATTTTATATAAGAAATTTTAATTTGATGTAATTTTTATAAATAACTAACAACATTATCAAATGAGTATAATTTTACATTGATATATTGTATATATAAATAATTATATTAATTCAATATGAAAATAAATGTATGTATTAATGTTTGTAACATATGTATAATTGAATTAAAATTAAAATTTTATTTATACATATGAATCACAATTTAAGTTACGTTTATGTATAAAATTAATATTTATTAAAAAAATCAATTATATCGGTTGAATACTAATAAAGCCTTTTATTAAAAAAATCAATTATACCGGTTGAATACTAATAAAAGGCTTCATTAATCGACTGTGATTTTTTAAAATATTGAAAATGTGTACCATATAGTTTTTCATGTAGCAAAAATTTTGTATTGATTTGTTGCATACATAAAATTGATTTTTTTTAAAAAAAAAAGTTTACAAATACGATCAATATATAAATTATAAATATATGTTTAAACAATTATAAAGGATAGAATTAAATTACGAACTAAAAGTTGGAATAAAATGTTTAAAGTAGAACATTCCATACTAGGATTAACTCTATTAACTAAACTAAAACTCCAATATACCAGGATTTGGAGACTCATACATATAATTGTGTATGAGGATCTTAAATTTAAATATCTAGAATTTAAGACATCCACATTTGCCAATTATGTCAACCCCTCGTTATATATATATATATATATATATATATATATAATTGAAAACAACTAAAAACGTAAATAGATATTGGATTCTCATATCTAATACTTCTCCAATTAAAATCTACACGAACTTGAGTGGCATATGTTGAAAGGTTTAAAGATAATAAATCAAATAGTCAAATTCTCAAAAAAAAAAAATAGATAAAATATAATTTAATTACCTAGTTAAATTATTACATATATTATATGTAAAGTTTTAAATTGAGTTTGTCGGTAATACAAAATCAGAAATATTTTTTTAAAATATTTTCTGTTGTAGAATATTTTTCGGTTGAGGAAAATTTTCTGACTGATGCAGAATATTTTTTGTTGAGGAAAATTCTTTACTATTTTTGGAAATTGATATTGCTATTTTATCATTTTGTCCCTTCTAAAAACAATATAAATAGCAAGATATTCTACTCATTTTTCACAACACAGAAAAACATGAAAACTCAGTTCTCTCTTTTCTCTCCTGTTCTTGCTCTCTAAAAATTCCGATGTTTTACTAAATTACATAAGTGCAATATTCTGTTTAGGAGGTTGGGTTTTAAGTTGGATCGTCTGTAACCCCTCCAATCTTGCTTGGGAATTGAACCTGGTGTGGTTTACCCGAGTTTCTTCTAGTTTATTTCCCGACTTTTATGAGAAGAGCAATCATTTTGAGTTCCATCTTCCTCATTCGGGTGTACAAATTTGGAAGTAATGTGTTAACCTCAAGGGGCGATGTCCATTTTAGATTACACCGATCAGGGCGAAATCACTTCTAAGGCAATAGTTCTTCTACGACACAGTGATTGCTTTATTTATTTACACATAATGTAATGGCCTAAATTCAAGGTTATCGGAACAATAGTTTCGCAACCATAAATCCGATTTAAAGAGAAACTTATTTCAATATATTTGCATGAATATTTATATGATAGGAAATATTTTTATAAATATTTATAAAATGTTAGTAATGGGGTATTAAACTTTCGTTAGAAAATTTTAATGTTTGGGTAGGAAATTAAATAAAAAGGACTAAATTGAAATAAAAGTAAAAGTTAAATTATAGATTAAAAGAAATTATGAAGGACTAAAATGGAAATTATACTATTTTGTAAAGTTGAGGCGGTTTAAATATGAAAATCTGAGATTTTTTTTAAGTATATTATTATATTATTATATTATTATTATATATATAAACAAACTAAAAGAAACAAAAGCATAAAACAAAAAAAAGAAGAACAGAGAGCAAACGTGAAGGGAAGAAAGAAAAAGAGAAAAGAGAGAAGAAAAGGGAAAATTAAAGTTTGAAGCTTGGAGTTTAATTTGGTAAGTTAATTTAGTCCTTTTCTTTTAACTTTGATGCTTTATAAGTTTTAAAACAAAGTTTTGATGAATTTAAGTTGAAGTTTTTGAAGTTTTAGAGTTTTTGAATATAGCATATGATGAATAAAATGATGAATTAGTGGTTTAATTGAAAGAATTTGAAGTTAGAATTGGATAAAGGACTTAATTGCAAAACAAAGCTATAAGAAAACAGTTTTGGGACAGCAGCAGTAGAGTAAGTTTGAAAATTCACCAAAAATCTTAGAAGTGGAATTAGAAGTTTAGTGAGATATGAAATTAAAGCTTATTGAGCCTATTTTCATATAAAAGAAACAAGGAAAGAAAAGAAGTTCCGTATTTTGAGATATTTGGATTTTTGTAAGACTGGTTCAGAATAAATTCGGGTTTCCCTGTTTTAACTTTAGAAAATCATAAAAAATTGGATACAAATAATTAGGGGCTTAAGTTTATATGTTTAGAATTCTTAATGAGTCTATTTTCAATAGAAATAAACGGAAACATCATCCGAATCCTGTATGAAGAGATAATTAATTTTTAGTGAAGAAGGGTCAGAACTGTCAAACAGCAGAATAGGGGTAACTTTAAAGAATAAACTGTACTTATTGGCTAAACCAAAAATTCTAAAAATTTTATGGAAAGAAGATATGTGAGTCTAGTTTTAGGAAAAATTAACGGATCTAAATTTGAAGTTCTGTAGCTCAAGATAAAAATAATTTAGTTACTATGACTCAAGTAGACAGTTCTGAATGAACTAAAAATAATAATAGAATTATAGAAAATGCTACATGTGAACATGAAATGTATTGAATTGATGATTGAATTTATTTATTTAGATTCGGAAAACTCAAATATGAAGCTAGATCGAGGAAAGGAAAAAGTCCCGGATTAGTAGATTTTGTGTACGAACAAGTATTGAGGTAAGTTCATGTAACTTGAATTATATTCTTAAATGCTTGAAATGTATGTTATTGATGTGAATATAGTTTGTATGTTCATTGTATGAAAATTTATGCAATATTGATATTTTTGATAAAAAGGGAAAGAAATCTCGGTTGAATGAAAGGAAAATTCGATGGATCTCTGAAAAGGAATTGACGGTAAAAAGGATCTAGCCCGGACGGGTGATCCTATCCTGATATAGCCCTCCCGAAGAATATGTGGAAAATGGATTTAGCCCGGACGAGTAATCAGAATTAGGGTCTGAATTTAGCCTGGACTGGTAATTCAGATCCAAGCTCATTAGAGTAATTGTCGTTGCAGGGGATTTAGCCTGGACTGGTAATCCCGACAATACTCTATGAGTTTATATTACAGGGGATTTAGCCTGGACTGGTAATCCCGCTGTAAGGATGAGGTTCGCGGGAGTGTGCTCAATAGAAATGTGCGCACATGAATATGAATTGACGGACTCGAATTTGTACACTAAAGTGTACCTCTGAAAATCCATCGAAATTCCGAGTAATTCAATGGGATAAATATAAAAACAAATATGGAAATCATGGTATTGATGAGCTCATCAATCATAATATATATTATTGATATATGGAAATTATTGGACTGACTTGAATGTTGAGTTTGTAAATGTTAGGGTAATAATGCATTGAATGGGTATATGAATGTTTATCGCTTGTATTGTAAATATTAGGTAAGTATAATTCTTGTTACATGGGCTTACTAAGCACAAAGTGCTTACCTATTTCTTTTTTCCCTGTTTTGTAGTGTTAAGAGCTCGGAGGTCGGATCGGTGGGAGACTTATCACACTATCAACCCCAAGATTTCGGTATTTTAAGAAACTTTATTTTGGAAATCAATGGCATGTATAAGCTAATAAAATGAATGTTAATATGAAATGAATGTAAGGTCAGCCATTGGTATGGCTTATGTGTTAAAGTTATCTTATAAATATGCATGAATTATTTTGAAAATATGTTGAATTGGAATGATCTCGGTTTTTAAAAAAAAAAATTTGTAAACTCTGGTAATGCCTCATACCTTATTCTGACAACGAATACGGGTAGGGGGTGTTACACATAATTTGGTTTCCTATCAGTGCTAACGGTTTTTTGTTTGCAATAGTATATTTCCAAGAATTTAGAAGCGATATCTTTGTAGTTGTTTAAATGTGAGAATCATTTTCGTTTATCGTTGCTAGAACCAATGAAGACTCCTATAGGCAATTTAGAAGTCGAGCTTGGTAACGCAAGCTTGTAACCTGAGTGAGGGGCTTTAAGGTGCTGGAATGCAAGCTTGGTTTTCGTTTCTCTCACGATAGCCCAGTATTGTCTTTCACTACGATCGATAATTCAAATCAATAAAATGATATTAGATTTCATTCCATCGTTTTTGTTTCTCGCTACTAGAACCAAGTAACCAACAGGCTTCTATAGGCAATTTCGAAGCTGAGCTTGGTAACACAAGCTTGTAACCTGAGTGGGGGGCTTTAAGGTGCTGGAACGCAAGCTTGGTTTTCGTTTCTCTCACGACATCCCAACATTGTCGTTCATTACGATCGATAATTCAAGCCAATAAAATGATATCAGATTTCATTCAATCCACATCCAAATACAAAGTCGCTCATATTTTGCATTTTATTCAATTTAGTCCTTATACTCGAAATAGGCATATTTTTCGATATCTAGCTTCGAATCAAAATTCGATTTCACATTCTCTCATTAGGGATCCTATATTTTTTGTTTATAGCATAATCTTGTGAATTTTTTTTCAATTTATTCAATTTGGTCCATAATGTTACAAAGTTAAGTAACAAGCCTATTTAACTTTACAATTTAGTCCTTATCATGATCTAAGCTTAATATCTATTAAATTCAAGCCTAATTCATCAATTTCTCTTTAATGACAATTTTCTAAAAACTCAAAAATTGAACAAATTGATACATAGGCTAACTAAATCAAGATCTTATGATCACAAATCTATAAAAAAAAAAGAAGAAGGTTAAAGACCTTACTTGAATAGTTGGTCGATTGTTTGAAGGTTTTCTTCATTTTTTTCTTCAATGGAGGGATGACCTTTAAGGAGGAATATGATTTTTTTTTTATTCATGTCCACTAATTTATACACTTTAATTAAGGTTTAATTAAACTAATTAATCATATTTTACTTAATTAAGTTAATCATTTACTTATTAATTATGATTATAAATTAATGTTGTCATCATCACTTCCCACTAACAATATAAAAACAATAGTTTAATAACCATTTAAGTCCCTTGATAATTGCTATCTAGGTTCTCAAGCATTTTTTAAATTAAAACTCAATAGCAGTTGAAATTTTACAATTTAATCTCTAAGTATTAATTAACTACTATTCCGGCTAATTACTTAATCAATATTTATTATATTTTCATAATAACTTCGTAAATATTACTATTCTATATTTACGAACTCGGTTTATGGAAATGAGATTTCGAAACCTCATTTTTTGACACCACTAAAAATCAGGCCGTTACAATTCTCTCCCTTAAGAAATTTCGTCCTCAAAATTTACTTGAAAAGAGGTAAGGATACCGAGATCTCATTGTCTCTTCCACTTATAAACTTTTTATATTCTTTACAAGTCCTCATCATCATAAAATTCCTTACCACTTTTATAACACTTCAGTATCGCTTTATATTTAATAAACTATTATATATCACTTCATTTAAGTACCCCAAACATAATATCTAATTCACATATCAAATTTATACATTTTATAATTTAGTCCCTTTTTCCATACTTTCAATACACTACATCAAATCACTTTGTAATGGAAATTCAATTGATAACAACACTTTTCTCTAATTAATTTCATATTAAATATTAAAAAAATCATAAATAAGTTAATCACATAAAGATTAATATAACTAATCTAACATAATTTTATACTTATATTTTATTAGCTAAAGCATTTACAAATCAAAACTTGGATAAACTTCCTTCTTCTTTAACTCGCCCCTTAGCTATCTCCTTTCCTTTGTCACCAACTTGAGATTCAACCATCTTCTCTTTCTTCATTTTCATATAAAAATATACAAAATTCAACATCAAAACAATGATCAAATAATGTTTCCATGCACTTATACTTGAAATAAACATGTTCATTTTATTAATTCTTGAAAATCTTACCTCAAACCCTTAGGGTTTCACTTGAACTTAAATTTATCTCTCATCCTACATGAACACAACTTGCTATGGGTTGCCCTATTGATTTCACTAAAAATCTATAGAAGAAATTAAAAAAAAATCCAGTTTGAAATGGTTGAAAAATGATAGAAAGGAATTGTTTGGAATATAGAAGCAAAGTTTGCTTCGTACATGGATGAAGGTGACATGAGAATGGAAGAAAAATGATGAGATTTTTACACTATTCTTAAAAAAAAAGATTTAATGAATAAAAATATTATAATAAGCATCATAATTTTTATATAATGGATATTATTCATTCTCAACTTCCAACACGATCCAGAGGATCTAATTTCACCAACAATTATAAGATTTTTATCATAATTATCTATTTAATAGAAACATCATTTTGCCCCTCATCTATCTCTATAATTCCATCTTTGTTTTTTACCTTTGTTAGAGTAGTCAGTAGGAAGTCAGTAGTAAGTCAGTAGCTAAACGGTTAGTTGGTTAGCAGTTTGTTATGGCTTATGATAGCCAAAATTATCTCTATAAATATGGTGTAAAATGAACAAGAAGGTTGACGATAATAAGATACAAATCAAGAATTATTCAGTAAGTTTTTTTCAACTCAAAGTATTCAAAACAGTTTACTTACCTTAGATCTTAATATGGTATCTTTCGCCATCTGATCTTGGGAGCCATGGAGAACGTCGCTGATGATTCTCAACCTGAAACCGCTGCGTCTTCTACTGCTCGTGTTGTTCATAATTTTCCTCGGCATGAGGTTGTCAAACTTGACCAATCAACGTACGTTCAGTGGCGCAAGCAAGTCAAATTAATCGTGGAGGGTTACGATCTCGCTGGATTTCTAGACGGCACCGCTCCACCGCCTTCAAGGTATGTTCACAACTCTGATGGAGTGTGTGTTCCTAATCCGTTAGCCTCTGTTTATACACAGCAAGATCGGCTTCTGACGTCCTGGCTGCTATCAACGATCTGTTCGTCGGTCCTGCCGTCGTTCACTGACGCCTACACGTCATGTGATGTCTGGAATACGGCGGCAAGTTTGTTTGCGGCGGATTCAGGGGCTAAACAATCGCGGATTCGCCATGAGTTGCACTCCTTAAAGAAAGGTAATCTTTCAATTACCGATTATGTGGCCCGTATTTCAAACTTGTCTGCTTTGTTAGCGTCATCTGGCTCGCGGATCTCGGAAGAAGAGAAGGTGCAGATCTTGCTTGCAGGTCTTCCATCCGAGTATGAGTCGATTGTTTCCTCCGCTTCTATATCGACTGGTATTCTCTCCTTTCGGCGGTTGGTTGATGGCCTGTTGGAATGTGAAAATCGTCTTACTCACTCCGTTCCTGACATCATTCACGCGAATCTGGTGGAGGGGGAATCGTCACCGAGATTTGAAACTTCCCTCGGTCGTGGCGGTCGTACTTCAAGTCGTGGCCGAGGACGATCTTTCCGATCCCGTCTTCAGTGTCAGATCTGCTCCAGATTTGGTCACGATGCCCAGCGATGCTATTATCGCTACAGTCGAAGTGAGGCGCCGTCTCCATCGTCCTATGTGCCGTCGTTCCCAACTGGTGAATTTTATCCCTCTGGTTCGACGCAATATGGATGGGAAACACCTTCAAATAATGCTAGGTATTCCACTGGTCAATTTGGCTTTGATGATAGTAACTATTGTTTAATGCCAGGCTATTATGATAGTGGGGCCGACCATTATGAGTTGTCTGGTAACTCTAATTTTCAACATGATAAGTTTTCACATGGTGGGCCACAAAGATATCATGCGCATGTGAAGTCTAATTTTCAGCCTGATAGTGTGCAACATGGTGGGCCACGCGGCAATAATTTCTATGGGCATATGCGGCCAACTAGGCCACCTAGGCCGAATGGCCCACGTCCGTCTCCTTATGGCTCAATTTTTGGGCCCCAAAATGTTGATGATTCTTACTTTCCTGGGCCTCCTAATCCAAGGCCTTCAGTTCGTGGACCATCTAATGACAGACCTACTACGAACAACGTTCAGCTTGGGTCAGTTCTGAGGTCGACAAAGCCCAAAGCTCGTGTTTATACCGGGTCTGATCCTTGTATTGAGATGCCCCGCGTAGGTGATCTTCATGCCTCGGATTATTCTGATTGTTCCGGGTCTCAAGCTAATACCGCTAAATATGAGTCCGCCGGTGGCAGTGATGGGTCGTATATTCCCGTACCGGTTGGCACTACGTCTTGGTACCCTGACTCAGGAGCGAGTAACCATGTGTGTCGGGATCCTTCTGCTCTGCATCATGCTACTCCTTATTCAGGTAATTCTTCACTTTTGATGGGAGATGGATCTCCGGCTATAATTTCGTCGGTTGGTAATAGTGTTTTACCGACAAAATCAAAATTATTGCATTTATCTAACGTTCTCTATGTGCCTAGTATACGTAAGAATCTGCTGTCGGTTTCTCAGTTTGCTAACGATAATAATGTGTTCTTCGAATTTCATCCGACACATTGCATTATTAAGGATGTCGTGACGAGGGAGGTTTTGATGAGGGGCCACATTCATGAAGGATTGTATCAGTTTTCCGTCCCTGCGGTGCCTCCTATGCCTGCTAAAAGTTTCTTTGTTGCTCATTCAAATGTTTCAGATGAGAATATTAAGTGTCCTGATAATACTAAAAATAAAAATGTTGAGTGTCCTGTTTTTAGTCTTTGGCATAAACGCCTTGGACACCCGTCAACATCTGTAGTTAAGAATGTTTTGGATAAATGTCAAATTACATCTTCTAAATATGGGTTTGATGGCTTGTGTACTGCTTGTCAACAAGGTAAGTCACATAAATTGTCATTTCCTCTGTCTAATACGAAGTATCAGCCATTTGAATTGATCGTGTCTGATCTTTGGGGTCCTGCAAAGGTTACTAGTGCTGCAAATCGGTTTTATGTGTCCTTCATTGATATGAGCACTCGGTTTACCTGGATCTATCTTCTCCGACAAAAGTCTCAAACTGTGGAGTGCTTCACTAGATTTCAACGGTTAATAAAAACACAGTTTGGTAAGGATATAAAACAGTTTCAGAGCGATTGGGGTGGTGAGTATCGATCTTTAACGTCTATTCTTGCATCTCAAGGAATCATTCATCGGTTGACTTGTCCTTATACTTCGGAACAAAATGGCGTGGCTGAACGCAAACATCGACACATTACTGAAATGGGCTTGTCTTTGTTGGCTCAAGCTGGTTTGTCTATGGAGTACTGGGGATATGCCTTCTGTTGTGCCGTTCATCTAGTTAATCGTCTCCCTACTCCGGTTCTCGACGGCCAATCTCCGTTTAAGGCTCTTTATGGGAAGGACCCGCCTTACGATCATCTCCGGGTTTTTGGTTGTTGTTGTTATCCGTATTTACGGCCCTTTGGGAGGCATAAGTTGGAGTTTCGATCTCAGCCGTCTACTTTCCTCGGTTATAGTCCTCAACACAAAGGGTATCAATGCCTTTTGCCTACTGGAGAAGTGATCGTATCTCGACATGTTATGTTTGACGAGAATAAGTTCTTGGTGCCTGAGCTTGGTCCACAAGGTCCGTCCGATGTCTCCACTTCTACCGTGGTACCCCTAGTTCGGATTGCTTCTCCATCTCCTCCAACTAGGCCACTAGAAACTGTGTCTGCTCTACCTTCGACGAGTAATTCATCCCGTTCATCTGTGATGCCCGTTTTACGTTCTCCGGCTATGACTACTTCTGTTTCAGATCCCGGTCGGTCTTCTACTGCCCCTGTTTCTTCTCATTCTGCTCCTGCTTCTTCTCAGCCTGTGTGCTTATACGATAATGCGACTGTTATTTCCCCCAATGTTAGTCCGTCGTCCAACACCAGTGCAGAGAATATTCTCACGTCAGTGGTCAATTCTCATCCTATGATTACTAGGGCAAAGGCTGGCATATTCAGACCGAAAGCTCTTTCGGTTGAAGTTGTTGAACCATCTTCGATAGAAGAAGCTTTGGCTACACCTGAGTGGAGTGCAGCAGCACAAGCTGAGTATGATGCTCTTGTTCACAATTCCACCTGGGACTTGGTCGATCTTCCACCAAATCGTAAAGTCGTTGGATGTAAATGGTTGTTTAAGGTTAAGAGGAATCCTGATGGCACAGTTGCACGCAGAAAGGCTCGTTTAGTTGCCAAAGGTTGTTCTCAAACTCCGGGATGTGATTTCAAGGAGACTTTTAGTCCTGTTGTGAAACCTGCCACTATTCGAGTTATTCTATCTGTTGCCGTCTCCAGACAGTGGCCGTTACGGCAGGTAGATGTTAATAACGCTTTTCTAAATGGTGATTTAGATACCGAGGTTTTTATGCAACAACCTCCGGGTTATGTTCAATATAATTCTGCAGGACAACCTTTTGTTTGTCGTCTGAAGAAAGCCTTGTATGGTCTCCGGCAAGCTCCTCGGGCTTGGTTTGAAAAACTGAAGTCATTCATCGTGTCCATCGGTTTCCGTGCTTCGAAATCTGATGCTTCTTTATTTATTCGGGTCCAGACTGACTCCACACTTTATGTTTTGGTATATGTTGATGACATTATCATAACTGGTAGTGCTTCTACTGCTATTAACTGGTTTGTTCGATTGCTGAATGATGAGTTTTCTCTTAAGGACATGGGTGCATTACACTACTTCCTCGGCATTGAGGTAACTCGTTCGTCTTCTGGAGTTCTGCATCTTTGTCAGTCCAAATACATACGGGATGTTCTTGCTCGTGCCTCTATGTCAGATGCTAAGAGTGTTCATACTCCGATGGTTAGTTCTTCTACTCTTTCCAAAGCAGATGGTGATCCTTTAGCAGATCCGACTGAATATCGAAGCCTAGCTGGAGCTCTTCAGTACGTTGTAATTACTAGACCTGATATTGCCTATGCTGTGAATAGGATATGTCAGTTCATGCATAGTCCTACTACAGTTCACATGGTTGCTTTAAAACGCATTTTAAGGTATTTGCGCGGGACTCTTGATCTTGGAGTTGTTTTTCGACCTTCCAGTCGTCTCTCTTTAGTTGCCTATGCTGATGCTAATTGGGGACTTGATTTTGATGATCGTCGCTCCACTTCAGGATTTTGTGTTTATTTTGGCTCTTCTCCTGTGTCATGGTGCTCCAAAAAGCAACAAGTGGTTTCTCGGTCTACAGCTGAGGCTGAATATCGGAGTCTTGCTGCAGCTACTAGTGAGGTTGTCTGGCTACTCTCGTTACTCCAAGAACTAGAGATCAAATCTGAGGACCCTCCGAATATTTGGTGCGATAGTTCTAGTGCTGTTGCTGTCGCGGCTAACCCTGTCTTGCATTCTAAGTTCAAACATGTGGAACTTGATTTGTTTTTTGTTCGTGAACGTGTTGCAGATGGCTCTGTTTTGGTTGGAGAGGTTCCTGCTTGTGATCAAGTAGCGGATATTTTGACTAAACCACTTTCAGCAAGAGTTTTTCATCGGTTTCGACATTCTCTTCGGGTCTTACCTGTAGAGAAGATGGGTGAATGTTAGAGTAGTCAGTAGGAAGTCAGTAGTAAATCAGTAGCTAAACGGTTAGTTGGTTAGCAGTTTCTTATGGCTTATGATAGCCAAAATTATCTCTATAAATATGGTGTAAAATGAACAAGAAGGTTGACGATAATAAGATACAAATCAAGAATTATTCAGTAAGTTTTTTTCAACTCAAAGTATTCAAAACAGTTTACTTACCTTAGATCTTAATAACCTTCACAATAACTTTTTTCCTCTTACCAAAAGAAAAAGTAGACTCAAGCAAAGATACTCGTCCAAAGATTGTGCTTCTTGTTCTTGTTTTGTGTCTGCCTAATTCTTTTGAATTTATGGCAGTCTGTGGTGGGATTTGGGTGTGTTGATGATTGTGGGGCTTTTAGTTTTAGTTTTCTTTTCTGTTTGTTTCGGTGGATGACAGGTGATTTTGATTTGATGTGACTGGCTCTGAGTTAGCGTGCAGCAGGAAGTGACTTTTACTGCAGATCTATCGGTTGGAAGCTGACGGTGATTTCTGACCTTTTCTATTGCTTCTTTTTCAATCTTTTCTTTTAGTTTTGTTTTTTATTCGTTTTTATGTTTTGTGGGGTACGTGTTTTGAGCATGGGTTTTCTTGGGATTGATTGCTGAATGCTTTTTCGGTGGGTCCCATGGTGGCCTGTTAAACCCATACTTTTTGACTTTTCTACGTTTCTTTTTGTTGTTTTGCATAGTCTCTTGGGTTTGCTAGTTGCTTTTACGTAAATTTTTGCATGGCTTGTATGTATGAAAGTTAGTTTTTGTTGGTTTCCTTGATTTTTAGTTTCTTCAGGTTCTGTCTTTCGACTATATTGTTTTTCTGTGTTTTTCATATTTTGGGTTTTGTGTAATAGTTTTTTGTTTTCGTTGCTTTGTTTTTCCTTTTAGTTGGGGCGTTGGCTTCTCGCGATTCAGCCCTTTCGTGTTTCTGCCTGTTTCGTGGGCTTTAGTTCCAGTTGGTGTCTTGTTTATTTCTTTTTATTTTTTTGTTTTGCTGATAGATCGGTTTCTTCGTAGTCCTTTTCGTGGTTTTTTTTTGTCTTCGCAGGGAATTGTGGGAAAGGTCATTTTTCTAGGGACCTACACTCTACCTCTCTTGGCTTTCTTGGGAGTGTTTTCTTGTTGGATCAATGGAGGAGGAGTCAGAAACTGAAAGGATAACAGCGACGAATGAGTTAAATGAGCTATTGGGAAGATTGACATTTTCGGAAGAGGAATCTAATCAAGTTATAAGTACGAAGGGTGATAAAGATGGCCAAGGGTTTGAAGCATGGGCTGTAGGCAAGATAATGGCGATAGAGATACCAAACAGAGAGGCGATGTATAGGGTGTTTAGATCGCTGTGGTTTACAAAAGAGGAGGTGGACTTTGTTGCCTTAAAGAATGGGGCCATAATTGTTAAGTTCGGGTGCATTGAGGATCGTAACAGAATTCTCAATTTGATGCCATGGCTATTTGATAAATGTCTATTCTCAATGGTGCCATTTGAGAAAGGAAAAGATGCGGACTCAAATGAATTTTGGAGGTCACCATTTTGGCTAAGAGTGTATAACATCCCTATTGAATTTATGGACCGTCAAACGGCTCTGGACATGGGGAACACCATTGGAGAGCTGGTGGCAATTGACTGGAAAGATAGAGATGGAGGATGGACTGAGTTCATGAGGCTCAAAGTCAAAATAGATATATCAAAACCATTAAGAAGAATTGTAAAACTAGCAAGGATGGAGAGGAAATAATAGGGGTAATAAAATATAAAAGGCTTCCAGACTTTTGTTATTTGTGTGGGATGATCGGGCACACTATAAAAAAATGTCAAAATGTTTATGAAGGAGACAGAGTAGGCGACTCAAACTTCCAGTACGGTAGCTGGCTGAGGGCACCCATTATAACCCCGAATCAAGATAGGGGCATGAGAAGAAACGGGGTTGAATTGGTTAAGAGGATGGTCAATCAAGAAGCAATAAGATGAGGTCTTTCAAAAAAAAAAAAAAAAAATTCTATCTTTGTTTCATGATACCCTCTTGTTATAATTACACTTCTAATCATTTCTCTTTTTCCCTTTAATCCAATTTAATCATTTATACTTTAAATTTACACAATTCTCCATAACACTTTCCACACTCGTACGATTTGGTCTATACCCCATATTAATATCTTTCAATATATTAGTCTTTTCAATTCTCTCCGATATTTAACTACCTTTTTTACTAACACTAATAATTCCTATTTTATTTACTTTGAAAATTCTTACACACGCAATCTCAAAATAACACTATTCCTGACTTAGGTGGTGTTAGGGGTGTTACAAACTATATGGCTAAATAATGTTGTAATTAATAGACGAAGAATTACAAATTATTTTAGCCTTAATTATATATGTCCAATTGATTCCTCCACTAGCTCAACACAACCATGTTCGGATTGTAAATAGAATCGATATGTTGAATGAATGAAAACAACAAAAAGAGATGGATTGCAAGTATTACTATCTGCAATAAATGCAGTTTCTCACGGGGAACAAGAGATAACTTAGGAGTTAATTTAATTTATTTGAATTATTATTTAATTGATTACAATTAAATAATTCAATTCAAAGTAAAAAAAAATTAAATTAAGTAATCGTCGTAATTTTACTCAAATCCTAGTATGGTAAAGTTGTCATCATGACTTTAATGGAATTAGAATTGGGCTGATGAAATAATTTAATTTACAAAATTAATTAATACTTTAGGAATAGAAAATTGATTATTGGGTTGGATAAATTATATGAGTTAGCTTAAAGACTAAATAACATATATAATTATACTCAATCTAGTAGAACTCTTGTGATTTTTCTTACTATAGGTTCTGGTCATATTTAATCTTTTTAACACAATGGTTAGAACTACCCATAATTCCTCCCCAACCCTTAAATAGGAGGATAATGCACTCGAACCCATGTCCTCCTGCACTGGCAACAATGTTTATGCCAATCGAGTTAAGACTCAATCGGCAACTATGGGTTAAGTTAAATACACATCATTATTGAGTGTAGTTACTTTGTCGAAATATAGTGAGATTTATTTTCCCAAAATAATATCTATTTTTTGTGAGAACTCAAGTTTGACTTTTGGTTTCTTTACCCGTAGAGAGAATTAACTTTTTCTATTAGAAAGTTATGTGATCAATTCATAAATTAAAATGCTTACTCTCTAAGAAATTGAGGGTTCGAGAATAGAGGAGAGTCATGTTGGTTGAAAGTCAGGAATCAATTGTGCAAATAAACACGTTTCCAAACCGGTTTTTCCAATAGTTAGAAAGTAGAAGTAAATTTCGGTGAGTTCTATTTATAACATGCTTACTAGTTCTAAGGGGGTTTCAAAATTGGTGTGAAAACCAAGTGGATTTGGCATCTTAAATGCCCAGAATGCTTCCAGTTTTTCATCTGGCTCGTCTACATAATCGATTGAACGCTAACCAAATTCGTATGAAAAAGAACATGACCTCGTAGGCTACCTTTTCCTCATGTGGACATTTGGTTGAATTAGTGGAACATATCTTCAAAGATTGTCGGGTGGCGAAGGAAATTTGGATTGAACTTCTAGTGGAATGTGTTCAACATGAATATTTCTTGTTGCCATTCAAAGATTGATTGCGACACAATTGCAAAGAGTCGATGGTGGCAAACTTTCAACTACCATGGGGTATGTTGTTTGTAACAATCTTATGGAGCTTGTGGAAAACCCGAAATGAGAAAGTATTCCGAGGTAAATTAGTATTAGTAACTCAAAACACAAGAGTATGCTAGGAAAGCTTACAAAATATATCCATAAAACTATGCAATTGACGATTTCAAGGATTGTGAGAGGCTTGTGAGGGGGTTTAATGCCAGAGGGGTATTTCATTCTAATTAAAACTCCGTCACGACTAGCTTCTATTATGTGACGAGTTTGGGAATTAGATTTGGGGCTTCATGATTAACATCGGTACTTCTTCAGACAATTAGCGAAAGTCTAGGTATCCCAAGGTTGATAGTTGACTTAGATGCAATGTTGATGGTAAACGTCTTGATCAAACCACCTGAAGACTGTTATCCGTTCAGCACCTTGATTGAAGAGTGTCCGGCTTTCATTGCTAAAGGTTAGGTCGAGATAAGACATATACTTAAAGGAGGGAAATAAATGTGCAGACCATTAAGTGAATTTGGCACAAGTGACTGACGTTGGTTTGGTCCTTCTTGAAGCTCCACCAGAGGATCTCCTCCCTTTTCTACAACATGATGCTTGTGGGTTTTGCTTTCCTTAACATTTTCTTTATGTACCAACAAAAACAGGGTTATGATAACTTGATTTTGAAAGTATTCATAAAGCTTGATTCAAATGTATTTGTATTTGCAAAATTCATGTACAAGTTTTTTTGTTTTTCCTTTTCAATCCATAATCATATAAACTTTTGATATTAATATCATATTAAAGCTCGTAATTGTTAAAATTTAACCGGATACTAATTTTAGTTGGAAAATAATTAAAATTTTAATTTAAAATAAAAAATAAAAAATTTATGTCTTTCAATAATTTTTTAAATATTTTAAATAAATAACTTAATTTACAACCTTTAAAAATTTATTTTTAATGATTTAAACGTGGGTTTGATTTTTTTTATATTTTATTTTTTTTGTAACTACCTTAAGTGTCACGTCACATTGTATTAATAATAAATTCCTCATAACTATCACCACCGACCAAATTTTTTCTCTTCTTCCAATTTTAAACAGCTTTAATCGACATTTGACCAACTTCATTCATTTTCTTTATATTTCCTCTCCATTTTAAAGATTATTTATCATCCTTTCGATTTTTTAAAAAAATATTTAAAATTTTAGATTTTAAAAATAAGATTATGAAATTAATAAATATCTTATAAATGCATAATAAAATATTTTTAAAAAAAGACACATGTCATTTTTTTAAGTTATTTGTAAAATAAAAAAATATACTGTCAGTATACCAAATATTTATCCTTTATTTATTGTATTTGTTGCTGGAATAAATAAAGTTGGTTATAGGGACAGAAAAGAAAATGAGAAGAGGAAAATGATTCCCCATGAATGAGGGCACAATTGATTGGCTTTAAGGTGGTTATAAAGTGAAAGCAACATTATTGGCTTTAAGATGCATGATGCCCTCTAATGTTTGGCAAAATTTTAAGTGGTTAATTAAAAACATTAATTACTTATTTAATATAATTTTTTTTCATAGATTTTAATATAAGAAATTAGACGCTAAATGTCCAGGGAGGAATCCATTTACATCAGTGTAAAATTAAAGTAATTTTATATTATTTTATATTTTTTATGTAATTAATATTTTAACAATTTAATTATTGAATTTATCACGATACTTGTACTTGTCATGTATGTAAATTTTTGAGTCGATCTGATATCTTTATCATATTGATTTAAAATATTATTTATATTAATATATATTAAACAATTGAAATTTTTTTACTTTTTAATTTATTTATGTATAAAATATGAGGATTAAATTATTAAAAAAGAAATATTTAAAATAAGAGTTTTAAATATTTTGAAGAGAAAAATATTCAAACCCCATAAAAATCCATTTATCCCTTATGGTTTGGAAAATGCTTTTTATCCTTTTAAGTTTTGATGATAAATACACTAAACCTTAAAGATTTATTTATTAAATAAATTTTAAATAGAAAGATAACTTTACTTTTAAAATATATTTTTTTATTTTTTTATCATTAAGTTTTATATTCCATCATTTTCAATTAAAAATAATAAAAACCTTATTACTTATAAAAATATATTAATTATTGTCAAATTAAATTACAAATTTTATTATAGTTTAATATAATTATATGCTAAACATAATTTTATTTTCAATTAATATGTGTAATTTTTTTTTTTAAAATTACAATTACATTTACAATTGTAATTACAAAGAGTACATTCGTATAACTATAATTAGAATTAATCATTGTAAAGTTTGATTCGACTTATAACCATAATATATCTAAACATATATCAAAATAAATCTATACAGAGCCCACCTATGGTGGGACATAAACCAAAATAAATATGCATTGAGAATCCATACACGATTTATACAAAGTGTGATTTAAACCTAATATTTAAAAGTTATTAGGACTTTAATATTTCCATTAAACTAAGGTCTCATTAACTGTAAATTTATTTTTAAAAAAATTATTATCAATAATAACTATATTTTGTTTTTTTAAAATTTTTTTATGAGTATTTAAATTTTAGTTTTAATTTAAGTAAATATTAATTTTCAAATGATTTTATTTTTTTCATTTAATATTTTAATCAAATTCTTTTCCATTAAAATTTTAAATAATGTAAATTAACTAATTTACAAAAAAATAAGTTAATGAATTTATGTGAAAGGTTAATATATAACCAAATTAAATATAATTTTATCAGATAATTCAAATATATTTTATTTTATACTACTTTAATATGTAACTAAATTTTTAGTATTTTGTAATTAAAAATGGAAAATGAATAAAATAAATATAGAATACATAGATAAATAATAGCAATGATATAATTAACTTTTTAATTAAAATTTGCATAATAAATAGATCTCATGTAGTTTTACAAGATTTTCTTCAAACTGTAGTTGGAAAGTGTATTATATATACATATATATGGGAAGACTATTTGGTATACTATTAGTGGAGTTTTTAAATTTCATAAATAAGGTTAGAGAGTTGACAAATATCCGGTAAAAGTATAGTAAAATATTTAAAAAAGAGACACATGTCAATTTTTTAAAAATTACTCATGGAATAAAAAAAATACACTATCGGTATACTAAATGCTCACCCTATATATATATATATATATATATATATTTACATATACATATACTATAGAAATACAAGGATAAAAAAGAAAGACAAAGCTATGTGGCAAAATTTTTAGGCAACCCATTTGACATACTAATATGATGACAACTCTAAAAAACCAAGTTTTATTTAAGTTACTCATATATATATATATATATATATATATATATATATACTAAAATAAGATTTAGACATTAACAAAGTACATTTATAATTGAATTTTATGTTTATAATTTTATTTCTGCATATTTAATTTGTTTAATATTAATATTTGTCTTTCACAATCTTTATGCATGCAATAGATTCAAAATATCACAGATATATTATATTTTAAATATTTTTAGACACGTTAAACTCATGCATCGTATAAGGAAAAAAAAAACTAATTTTACACTAAATATGAGAGGAAGTGTCTTTTACCCGATTTTAAATGTTAAAAATATCAAAATATTTAAAATTTTATGTGCATTATCAATACAATTAGAGATGTCCATAAGGCTGGCCTATGTAACGCTATTAACATTATTCACGCTTGTCAAAATTTAATCTAACTCAAAATATGTGTATCAAAATTTATCTATGCTCTTTCTTATTTTTAAATTGTTAATTCAAATATTTTTATCCATATTCATATTTTATTTTATTTACAAAAAAACTTGTGCTATTTTTTATTCACAATTTAATAATTTAATATATTTTACTTAAAATTAAAACATAGAAAACTTAATTTATTTTTTAATGCTAAATAAAATAATATATTACAAAACTAAAAAAATAAAAATGAAGCTCAAGCCTTTTAAAGAAAAAAAAATATTAATCATTGCTAGTTGCTTTCCATTTTCTAGTAAAATCAGTTTCTTGATTGTGATAAATCAAATTTATTAATCATTTTTTTAAGGAAAAAAATTACAATTACAAATACAAGAAGGTATAAATTCAATATAATTATATATCCAAACAATTATAAAAAAATAAAAAAATTACAACATAAAAATAAATGAAAAATATAAAAAAAATCCAAACTAAAACTCACATGTACACATATGCACATAATAATATTGGAGACCCAAATATACACAATTAGGTACAATGAGATTCGAACTTAAATACTTAAAATTTAGAGCATTAGCTAACAGTACCAAAGTTTTATCATCTGCATGTATATGACTTTAATCCATTATTCCCTCTAAATATCTATACTATTATAGAATATTTAATTGAGTTAATGTCATTAGGTAATTGAATATTAATTTAATTAGAGAACTGAATGAAAAAATAATTTATAAAACAAAAACACATGAAATTGTAGAAGTATTTAATTTCTTAAAATACATTTTTAAGAGCACTTTGATATTCATAGGTGTCAAGTTCAATTGTAAAATCTACGCTGCAAAGTTTTCATCTATACTATATATAAAATAATTTAATTTAAAGGATAATTTAATATCATTATAATGATGTTTTATTAGATAATTTTCAAAAAAACTATTATTTAAGAATCAGACAGATAATTAAAAAATTCATGCCACAAAATCAATAATAATTTATTGAAATGATTTTATAAATATAGTTTTTTTTAAGATAAATATTTCCATTCATCCATATCATAAATGTTACAAAATCTAATCTTATTAAAAAAATTAAAAACCATATTTATCGTTAATAAATAATATTAAAATATAAAAAAATTATCAAAAAGCGATTACAAATAAAGGAAAATAGTAATGGTCAAATTTGCTATTAGGCCCTTTACTTTGTGTACGTTGTATATTTAGTATCTATATTTTAATTTTATCAATTTTAGTCCCTATACTTTTCAAGTTTTAAAATTTTAATCCTGACCAAATGATATCAACTAAATTTGTTTGGTTAAAATATGCTATTAGTCTTGTATCATGTGTAATGTTGTAGATTTTGTCTATGTTCTCCAATTGGATCATTCTTATCATTCTTAATCGCTATATTTTTTGAATTTTAGTCTTAATGTAAACGCCACAAGTAAAATCTATTAATTGAATTTTTGTTTGTCAGTAATATATGGAAATAACAAATTAACATGTCATTCCATGTGTGGTAATATTTTTGACGTGTCAAATTTTAAAAATAGCATTATTTAACTTAATGAATTTAATAGTTACCATTTAGTTAGGACTAAACTTTTTCAATTCTAAAAATATAGAGACCAAAATGACCAAATTAAAGTATAAATACTAAATCCCCAACTTATATAAAGTACAGGGTCTAATAACAGAATTTGACCAATAGCAATTATTAAAAAGGGCTTAAACTGAAAAAAATTAAATTCATAATAAAAAAACTGGTGGATAGCAAATTATTTGAATATGACATTAATCCTTAAAAAAAATTGTTCATTAAATATAAAATATATTTTTTTGGAAGGAATATAAAGTGAAGTTTAATGAAGAGAACAAAAAACCAAAATCACGTTCGAGCTCTCCCAGATCTTTCAGTTTTTCAAACGACCCAGAATTCAGGAACTTCTAAAGATTTTTTTTTTTAATTAAAAAAGAAACTTTGGTTTAGGCAAATGTGGCAGGTTTACTCTTTCTAGTCTGCTTGTGTTTGGCTACTCAGACAAATCTTTTTCCATTTTTGTTTCTATTTCTGTTCTTTGGGTCCTTTTGTTCAGTGAAGAAGAACTCTCTCTATATAAAAGAGATATTTTTGGTTTTTTTTAATATTTATTTTTGGGGTTGAAGAAAACATGCAGCAGGATCAGTTGAAGAAGGTTGGTTTCTTTTCTTTTTGGTATAAAATATGTTGTTGTTTTTTTCTTTTATTTTTAAAGCTTTAGAATTTTAAGTTCTTTTGTGTTTGAAAGTGGAAAAGATTTTAACTTTTTGATTGTCTTCAGCATCCATTGAAAATTTGAGGTTCTTCTTTCTTTCCCTTGTTTGAATAGAATGGATAAGGCTTTGGTGTTATGGATTCTAAGTTGATAATAATCCTCTGGAGGTGTTGTGAAAGGAGATAAATTGACATTTGGGGTTAGATTCTTCTTTTTTGTTAAGTTTTGGCATTAATTTTGGAACCGAGCTTAGAAAAGATCACTTTTAGTTTTCTTCTTTTTTTGCTTAAATGAAGCAATTCTTAGTGTAAAAGAGAAAGAGAAAAAAAGAAAAAGACCTTGACTTGTACTTGATAAGTTATTGAATCAACTTGAAGTTTCAGAACTGTTAAAGCATGTTTCATTACCAGTGGTGTAGACAATATATTCCATATTTTGAAAAGAGGAATTTAACTTAAATATGAAGTGGTGGATTTTTGAATTCTTGAAATAGTTTTGTTATTTAAAATGATTGCTAGGCTTAATGTTGTAAATGATTCCTGAAATTTATTCTCTTTGAACTTGTTTTGGATTACTGTAAAGATGCTTTTGTTTTTTATATGATAAACAAGAATAACGCTAATGGCTCTTTTTGATTTGGCTTTCTTCTTTAAAGGTGGTATTGGTTTCCTTTCTAGCTATGATTGGCAGCAAGAAATGAATCTAGTCTTGATGGATTCTATGTTCGGTTTTTGAGTATTAGAAATTGTCAAGCTAAGAGCACTATTTGGAATGTTCCCCTTAGGCAATGACTTTGGATCCATTTCCGAATGTCAATCTTTTTTTGCATCTTTAAATGCTATTAGAAGCTGTAGGAAGACTCTTGGTTTTGGCTTCATTAGCAACTTCTAGTTCAATGGATATCTTTTGCAGGCAGTTGAACAAAGATTTGTGTGCATTTGTAACGTCTTAAATGCAGTTCATTTATTGAGTTCTTGACAATGTCATACTCATGTTTCCAGGTCTTCATTCATTTTTAACATCAAGTCTATTTATACCTTTAGTTTTGAGTGAGATTAAGATTATCATTTCCTATTAGCTGCCTTTGTATCCCGTATACGAAGTTGTAATGGATCGATTCATTAGAAGGAATTGATTCAATTCATTTCTTATGTACCCATAAGTGTTATATTGGATTTGAATCAGATTTTGGATCAATCTATCTTGATTAACTGACTCCGTTATCTTATATGCTTGTTAGTAGTTATACGGTTATGGTATGCTGGTTGTTTTGGCTATTTTTGTTACTGCTTCTCTGCTGCATTCTTTAGCTGCTGCTGCTACTTTTCTTTGTCCTTAACTCCATAGAAAATTCACTTGTTGCATGTTTTGTATGATCCAGTAATGTCCGATTCTGTTTTTCCCCTCTCGCTGCTGCTTCTTATTCTTTTCTTTAATTCATAGATAACTTACTTATGGTCCAGTCATGCGCAGTTCTGATTGTTATTCTCTTTCGTTCTTCAGGACCTAAAAGAGGACTTTTTCACTGAATATGGTGGTGCAAACTTAAAAGAGGACTTTTTCACTGAATATGGTGATGCAAACCAGTACAAAATTATTGAAGTCATTGGGAAGGGAAGCTATGGAGTTGTTTGTGCGGCACTTGACACTCATACTGGTAAGAAAGTCGCAATAAAGAAAATACGAGATGTATTCGACTACACATCCGATGCTTTAAGGATTTTACGTGAAGTCAAGCTGCTTAGACTTCTTAGACATCCTGATATAGTTGAAATTAAGCATATAATGTTGCCACCATCAAAGAGGGAGTTCAATGATATATTTGTTGTTTTTGAGCTGATGGAGTCTGATCTTCACGAAGTCATCAAAGCTAATGATGACTTCACTCGTGAACACCACCAGTTTTTCCTTTACCAAATGCTTCGTGCAATGAAATATATGCATACAGGTAAACAATTGTTTCATATCTTTAATTGTCTTTCGTACATGTCTGTAATTAAGGCTATATTTTTCATTGGCTTTTGGCTTGTTACTGTTCTTAATGGAAGGTTGAAGTCTCTCCCTCATAGATGTAAATTCCTTTTGCCTCGGTTTTTGTCATCTAATTGGGATAGGGCGCTTGAAAGCAATTGCAAATTTACACTGATTGTTAAGTTCTCGGTTGCAGCTAATGTTTACCATCGTGACCTTAAACCAAAGAATATACTGGCAAATGCCAATTGCAAGCTTAAAGTTTGCGACTTCGGGCTAGCAAGAGTTGCATTTAGTGACACCTCAACCACTGTCTTTTGGACGGTATGTAGTTTTCGGTGCATGCTTTCTTTTTCTACTACTACAGAAGAGTTGATATTCATGTTTATACGTTATTTTCCTATGTTCCTTTCAGGACTATGTTGCCACGCGATGGTACAGGGCTCCAGAGCTGTGTGGATTTTTCTTTTCCAAGGTATGCCTCTTCTAGTTTAATGACTTGGTTTTATTTCGAGGGTTGACTTTTTTAGCCAATCACCACATTTCAGTTGTGGATATATTGCCAAATATTGAATTAACCATGTCTCATTTGAACTATGTCGTATTTAGCGAATCACCACAATTTTGTTTATATAAATGATACTTGAGTGCCTTTTAGTGAACAGTAATTCTTAGATTAAAAGAATTGTTGTTCAGGGAGGACTATGAACTCTCTTGGAAGTTGAAATATCTGTCATTCAGGTAATTCTGTCTAGTTATGTCTATTTCTCGAGAGTGCTTAACTTAGTGGCGGGGCTTTTCAATTTTACGTATTCAAGTCTAATTTTTGTTGGTAACTGTCTGCAGTATACACCGGCTATTGATATTTGGAGCATTGGCTGCATCTTTGCCGAGGTATTGATGGGGAAGCCTCTATTTCCTGGAAAAAGTGTCATTCATCAATTGGAATTGATCACTGATCTTTTGGGGACGCCTTCACCTGAAACTATTTCTGGAGTATGGCCTCTTTCTCGCTTTCCTTTTATGTGTGTTATATGTTTTGTTTCTGCAGGGTGACATTTTACTTTTCTTTTAGTGTGCGAATGGTGATGTTTGTTTCACACGATTGCAGGTCCGAAATGATAAAGCACGAAAATACTTGACAGAAATGCGGATAAAACAACCTGTGCCTTTCTCACAGAAGTTCCCAAATGCAGACCCGTTTGCAGTGCGGCTATTGCAGAGGCTGTTAGCATTTGATCCAAAAGACCGACCAACCGCTGAGGAGGTGTCATATCGTTTATTTTAATGCTATAAATATGGTGTCCTTGATGCAATTGAGTCAAAAATGGTGGAGGTTTCTCATGCATGTTTGTGTGTTCTTTACATTAATTGTACTTCTTTGTCTTAATGTGATAGGCATTAGCCGATCCTTACTTCAAAGGCTTGGCTAAAATCGAGAGGGAACCTTCTTGTCAGCCAATCTCAAAATTAGAGTTCGAGTTTGAGAGGCGAAGGTTGGTAAAGGAGGATGTTAGGGAATTAATTTATAGAGAGATACTAGAATATCATCCTCAGCTGCTCAAAGACTATATAAACGGAAATGAAGGAACTAATTTTCTTTATCCTAGGTTTGAATTTTTCCTACTTATCTTAATGCATTTTTCGTTAATTTTTATGTTTCTCGTATTTTTTCACTCTTAATCTGCTTGATTTTGTTTTGGTTTTATCGCAGTGCCATTGGTCAATTCAGAAAGCAGTTTGCATATCTTGAAGAAAACAGTGGTAAAAGTGTGCCGGTTTTCCCTCCGGAGAGGAAGCACACGTCCCTACCGAGGTATTTCATGTTTTAGCATTTTCCTTTAATCAGAAATGTTCTTTATACAATTATTCTCAACTGCTCTGGGGTTTAGGGTTTTATGATAGGGTGAAGAGAAATTTAGTCTTGTGATCAATATATGCATATGAACATGAATGACAAAAATAAATATGTTCTTTTGATTTTTATGCATTCCCACACTAACATATGGACTCAAACAAATTACCACATTTTCTCCCCTTATGGTGATGCGATATTCCAATTTCCGACTTGTGTCCTATTTTTGCAGGAATACAGTTCATTCCAATACAATACCTCTGAATAGGCAGACAACTCCGGTTTTGTGTGAGAATCAAAATGTTACCGAAGAGGCTTCCAAAAAAGTAACTGATGCAATTTCTGGTAATCGAAAGTTAGCACGCCCTCCACCTAAGGTGCCAGCAGGTATGAATGGTGCTTTCTGTTCTTTTTACTGTAGTTTCTGCCTGCTGTTTGAAAACCGGGACTGGATTGAAAACTATTTCATATGTTGTCCCTCCGGCCACCACTCTCTGTTTGCTGTTTGAAAACCAGGAGTGGATTTTTCTACAATAGTTTCACATTGTTGAAGATTCCAACATTCCTTAGGTATATTCACTAGCATGAAATGTGAAAGTACGTTTACTCATTGATCATAGGCATACAGCCAAGTATATGTTTTTCTTGCTTCACCATTTAGCTGATCCTGAAGTTTGTTCTCCTCTTGTTTTGTACAGCAAAACCTGGGAGAGTTGTCGAATCTGTCATACCACATGAGAATCCAAAGAATACTAAAGATGGTTGCGATGCTAACGTCTTTCACCAAACCACAGTCCATCCTCCGCAGCCCCGTTCCAGCACCAACACCATAAATCAAGAGAAATCCAGAATACAGAGTGACATGAATCAACAAGCCAAACTGCAACCTCAGTTCAGCATGGCCGCAAGCCAAGCCCCAGCAATGGCTATCGGCCTGAAGAGCAATCCGTATCAACAACCGCAAGCAAAGGCAGAGCAATTAAATGATAGATTGGGCATTGATGCAAAAATTCTGCAGGCACAAACCCAGTTTGGTGCAGTCGGTGCTGCTGCTGTGGCTGTAGTTGCCCATAGGACTGTAGGTACAGCTCAGTATGGATTGTCTTAAATTGAAGTTAACCGGGAGCATCGGGTCAAACTCTTCTTCGTTATCAAGGTAATAGCTACGAATGGTCATCGACGTGCCGGAAATGGGGTGGCCTTTCTTTGAACAATCATCTGACTTCTCAGAAACAGTAGGGTATTCTTTGTGAAGGCTAGGAAAGATGGATCTTGATATTTTTATTTATTTTCCATTATCTAATTTATGTTATGTGTAAATATATGTTTTTATCCTTGAATTTTATATTTAATAAATCGCTTCCAATTGGTATTGATTTTAGCTTAAATTCGTGTGAATATTTATGGCCTAATTGGAACAAGGTTTGGAAAAACAAAATATTAGGCAAGCCTGGTTTAGCTCATTTTTCAATTTTATAACATTATTTTTATTTTTATATGATATGTAACATATATTATGAGAAAATTAAGCATGTATAAAGATATATAAAATTACTAAATATTAAATAAAATAATATTTTTTGTAATAAGATAACATGGTAATTTTTGTAAGACGTGCTTTTTTTAGTAAATTTATATATTTTGAGTTTTTTTTAATTAAACATATTTTTGTATTAAAAAATATATTATTTTTAAATTATTTTTATATATTTATAAAACTATAATGAATTTAAACAAAATGTTGTCAAGATTCAAATGAACTTAAATATTTGAACATGTTTTTTAATAAATATAATAAAAAAAGCCATTTCAAGTCTAAAATGAATATCGATAAATGGAAGTCCAAATTTAGATGATAATATATATTATTTTGATCATATTCATTTTAAGCATGCTTTTTTTAGTAATTTTATGATTTTTACTTATTACCATTTATATATTATGTTATGGTATTTTTTTTAATTTGTTGAATTTTGTAAAATATTAATCTATTACTATTTGATTTCATATATTTTGATATTCATATGATCAATTTTATTATAAAAAATTTAAAAGCAATAAAAATATTTAAAAGAACACGTCTAGAATGAATCTGGACAAAATGAAGTTGTCCATATATCTATTTTTATTCTAAACTTAAAATGATATATATATTTAAAAAAAAGATTTCATATATTTTTTAATTTCAAAATAAAAATATAAAAACATAGTATTTAAAAAATAAAAATATATAAAATTGCTAAAAAATAGATCCAGAATGCATCCGGATAAACTAGTATCCAAACTAGAATAACCATTTGTCCATATTCATTCATGTGAAATATACTTTTTTATAAATTTATAATTTTTAAAAATATAATTGTTTTAGATTTTATATATTTCAATTTAAAAATAATAATATATAAAAACGTGATATTTTATAATAAAAATATAAATATATTACTAAGAAACCACTTCTAGAATGAATTTTAACAACTTTTATTTCGGATGATTCTTAACCTAAAATAACTTTTACAGTTTTTTTTTAATTTTATATTTAAAAAATTATTAGGATTATCAAGTGTCATAATATAAAATTATCACGTGTTGTTGTATTATTAGTTGTCAATACCATGTAGTATTGCAGAATTATCTATATGATGAAATTAAGTTTAGCTACCAATATAATACTAATGGTTAAGTTTACGAGCAAAATATATGTTAACCCTTATATTAAACGTAATTTGAAACCAAGTCTAACTTTATTTATAGATGCTCGTATTTTTTAAAGAGTAAGGACTAATAATATTGATTGAGTCTTAATTCAATTGACAATGTTATTTTTCTGTTATAACAATTAGAATAATGTGAGTTCGGATGCGTCTATAAACAAATTTTCGCTCTATTTAAAAGTTACATAAACAAACTCTAAGAAGCCCCAAAAAAAATTGCAAAAGCCCAACTCAATTAATGACCGTCTCAATCCAAAATATACCAACCCGACCCATTAAACCCTTTTCTTCTCAAAATCAGGAGTGCAGAATTTTTGCGAAGAAATCCTTTTTCTCTTTGTGCCAAACTAGTTTTACTCTCGAAAACTTCCGTCACCTATAATTCATCTCCGGCCGCCGGATCTCATACGCCGCCGCTAGCGCTACCGCGTCTTCTTGGCATTCATTCGAGTTTCCGGTAACATCCGTCTCGCTTATTTTATTTTCAATTTCCCTCTTTCTCTCTATAGTTCTTTTTCTTTGTATTCTCTATTTGTTCAACAACAACTTATGCGTCTATGGAATTTTATTTTCGTGTTTTTGATGATTTTATGTGTATGTTCTTTTGGTGAGTTTTGTTAAGGAAGCTTTTAGTAATTTACATACTTCACCCTAACCTAAAAAAAAAAGACAAAGAAGAAATTACTATTCATTGTGTTTATCTTTTTGAAACTGAGAACTGTTTAGATTTCACAACTTTAGGCACTGTTTGATTGATCATTTGCCAGTTTAAAAGAGGGCTTTAGGATTTAAGCAAATAGTAGGTTTTAAAGAATTAGAGAAGCATATGATTCTATTTTTATATAGATTTCCTTTTTCTTATTTTTGTGTAATTTGAATTTGCCTATGGTTTTGCATCTCTACTCTTCTCTTTCTTTTTTTCCTTTTTGCAAATTTTGAAGGAAAAAAAAGTGAATAGCAAAAGCAATAACCAAATAGAGGCTTGCTTGTTCTGGCTTTACCTTTGTCGTTTTGATCATATACTGATTCCCCACCACTGGTATGATTTTGGGTTGTGCATCTGATTATGTTTGGGTTATTGTATGGAATGAATCACATATTGTTCATGGTTTCTTTGCAGATAAGTTTTTGAGTGTTTCTGTTATTTGCAATGGAGAAGGATAGATATGATAGGGAAGACGATGCTTCTAGAGAACGCTGGGTTGGAGGAGCCTACAGTGATGAATTAGAGCAAACCGAGAAGCATCGGAGTAAGGACAAGAAGAAGAGCAGTCGAGAAGAAGAAAAGGATCATCGAAGTAGAGATAGAGAACGGGACCGTTCTAAGAGAAGCAGTGATGAGGTCATGAAAGAAAGGGAGAAAGATTCCTTGGAAAAGGATAGAGTGTCAACCAGGGAGAGGAGGAAGGATGACAGAGATGAGCACGGGAAAGACAGAGCTAAAGATAGTAAGGTGAGGGAAAAAGAGAAAGATTATGACAGGGATAAGCATAGAGAAAAAGAACATGAGCGTGAGAGAGAAAAGGACCGAAAGGATCGAGGAAAGGAAAAGGACAGGGAGAGGGATAGGGAGTCTGAGAAGGAAAGGGGAAAGGACAAAAGTAGAGATAGGGACAGAGAAAAGGAAAAGGAAAGAGACAAGGCGAAGGAAAGGGAAAAGGAGAGAGACAAACTTAAGGATCGAGAGAAGGAGAGGGAAGGAGAGAAGGATAGAGATAGAGAGAAGGGAAAAGATAGAAGTAAACAGAAAAATAGAGAGGCGGACCTAGAGAAGGAGAGATCAAGAGATAGGGACAATGTGGTCAAAAACCATGAGGAAGATTATGAAGGAAGCAAAGATGGAGAGCTTGCGTTAGACTATGAAGATCGTAGAGATAAGGATGAAGCTGAACTGAATGCTGGAAGCAATGCTAGTTTAGTGCAGGCATCTTCATCAGAGCTCGAGGAGCGCATAGTGAGGTTAATGAATCATTTATTCTCAATTGACCTTAAATTGTCTATATATTAGACGTTCTTTCTTCTTCATTCCATCTTTATAATTTTTTTATGGTAGATTTGTCATGTAAAATAGAAGCTCTGGAAGGGATTATGCTATTTGAATTCTGTAGCATATTCTAGTAGATGGAAAATTTTAAATCATAAGGTAATATTGAACTTCATTTTTATAAGGAATGGCTATGATATACTCAAGTCTTTAAAATATTTGGTGATCAGGCCAAAAGGTTCTCTAAATGCATGACAGGATTCGTTTCTGAACTTGATGACGTATTTGGTCTTTGCTTTGGGAGAATGTGTTCTAGGTCTTGTTTTTTTTTCCCTTAATTATAAGGCTTAACCTAGTGCAAGTATTTATCATTGCCTTTACATTCTCTCTCAGAATGAAAGAGGACAGATTGAAAAAGAAATCTGAAGGTCTCTCAGAGGTTTTAGCATGGGTTAGTAGAAGTCGTAAGCTTGAGGACAAAAGGAATGCTGAAAAGGAGAAAGCTTTGCAGCTATCAAAGATTTTTGAAGAGCAGGTAGATATTCTTTGTTCTTTCTTTTCTACAATACATGGTTTCTTCTCATGGTTTCATTTATTGCAAGTGATATGAATGATAGTAATAATTAATTCTATGGAATAAATTTCTCAGGATAATTTCGTTCAAGGAGAAGATGAAGATGAGGAAGCTGATAATCGCCCTACTCGTATGTTCACTTTCCTTTTGAACTTTTCTTGTTGCAAATAATGCCAATTATGTATTAAATGTAGTCATTGAATGTTGAATAAAAAGAGTTGAGCAGCATACTGTTAGTGCCACAATGGTCTATTTTTGTCTTTGTTTTGATGTCCAAACCAAACATTGCAACTGATTATGGTGAACAAATGAACCATTAATTATAAATAGATCAGATAATTTAGGGTATTGTTCAGTGTCCTGAATAGGAACTAATGTTTCATTTTGAAGTGTGATGACTGTTTTTACTTGTATCTCAGCATCTGGCTGATTGGCTCATTTATTATTATTGACAATCCATTAACAGATGACCTAGGAGGGGTTAAAGTTCTTCATGGCCTTGACAAAGTGATGGATGGTGGAGCTGTCGTTTTAACACTCAAAGATCAGAGCATACTTGCTGATGGTGACCTTAATGAAGGTAAACAAGTGTTGGGGTGCTACTCATGTATTTTTTGGCTATGTTTGTGAGATGACGTAGATTTTTGTGTAACAGAGCTTTCTGGTCTGATCCGACAGATGTTGATATGCTTGAAAATATTGAAATCGGAGAGCAGAAGCAGCGGGATGAGGCTTACAAGGCTGCAAAGAAGAAAACCGGGGTTTATGATGATAAGTAAGATTCTGGTATATAATGTGTAAATCTGTGTGTGTGAATATGCATGTGCTCAGTTTTACTGTATGCATGTAAATTTGCCTTTAATAGAAAACTATAAACTTATAGGTTCGCTTCTCATTCTTCTTTAGCTATGTGGTTGAATTTAATACTAACCTAGGTTTAACTCTATATTACAATGTATTCAGTTTTTTTGGGTGTGTAATTTACCTATTGGCAGGTTTAATATTTTCCTTTAATATGGATTATGTTAATTAAGGTTCAGTGAAGAGCCTGTGTAATTTACCTACTAGCAGATTTAGTATTTACCTTTAATATGGATTATGTTAATTTAGGTTCAACGAAGATCCTGGTTCTGAGAAAAAAATACTGCCACAATATGATGATCCAGTTGCTGATGAGGTTAGTTTATAAGCTCTGTCCTCATGCTAAATCTTTCTTTTCCTTCTTGAATTTCAATTAGAATATTGTCTTTTGAAATTTCCTTGTATTTTATTGGAAGAAAAGTGGTATTTGGTCATTGGTGGCTGTTTTTACTTTATATTTATTTTCAGGGTGTAACTCTGGATGAAAGGGGGCGCTTTACTGGTGAAGCTGAAAAGAAATTAGAAGAGGTGATTTTTAAATGATTTTTTTGAGCTGTTATAACAAACATATTTTAACATTTTTTTGCTAATGGTGTTCCTTTTATTTTCTTTTCCCTCACTTGGCAGCTGCGTAAAAGGTTACTAGGTGTTCCCACTAATAACCGTGTTGAAGATCTGAATAATGTTGGGAAGATTTCATCGGATTATTACACTCAAGAGGAAATGCTTCGATTTAAAAAGCCCAAAAAGAAGAAAGCTTTGCGGAAGAAAGAGAAGTTGGATATAGATGCCCTTGAAGCAGAAGCCATCTCTTCCGGGCTGGGTGCTGGAGACCTCGGTTCTAGGAATGACTCTAGAAGACAAGCAATTAAAGAAGAGGAGGCCAGATCTGAGGCTGAAAAGAGAAATAATGCATACCAAGCAGCATTTGCCAAAGCAGATGAGGCATCAAAATCACTGCGGCTCGAACAAACTCTTACAGTTAAACCTGACGAAGATGAAAATCAGGTTTTTGCTGATGATGATGAGGATCTTTATAAATCCCTTGAAAAAGCAAGGAGGTTGGCTCTTAAAAAGCAAGAAGAAAAATCAGGTCCACAAGCTATAGCGCTCCTTGCTACCACATCTGCTAGCAATCAAACTACAGATGATCAACATACCTCAACTGGAGAGGCACAAGAAAACAAGGTTGTGATCACAGAGATGGAGGAGTTTGTATGGGGTCTTCAGCTTGATGAAGGTTTGGTTTCTTTCATAACATGACCACATTTTTTCTTTTCTTTTCTTGTTTTCTGCCAGCTACTAAATCATCTGCTAAAATCTGGAATATATTTAGCTTCACAGGTTCCTGTGCCAGGGTAGTCTCCTGGAAGTTTTAGGTTCTAGATTTTCTACCAGTAATATGCATTTTTTATCATGATTTTAATCTTGTTTTTGAATATCCGTCTTTTCTATTTTGGCCACACATACTCCTATTACACCAGCTAACTTGACCCCTTTCTCTTTCAATAGGAAAAAAAAGAAAAGAATTTGATGTTTATGCTTATAATTTCTTTCTGGTAAATAATAACAGTTAATGTTAATTTGGTCTTCAGAAGCCCATAAGCCTGACAGTGAAGATGTATTCATGGACGAGGATGAAGTGCCAGGAGCTTCTGAACAAGATAGAAAAAATGGAGAAAACGAGGTGGGTGGATGGACAGAGGTTGTTGATACTAGTGCTGATGAAAAGCCTGCTAATGAGGACAAGGATGAGGTTGTTCCAGATGAAACCATTCACGAAATTGCGGTTGGCAAAGGATTATCAGGTGCGCTGAAGCTGCTTAAAGATCGAGGAACACTTAAAGAAACTATTGAATGGGGCGGCCGAAACATGGACAAGAAAAAGAGCAAACTTGTTGGCATTGTAGACGATGATCACCAAACCGATAATAGATTTAAAGATATTCGCATTGAAAGGACAGATGAATTTGGTCGAATTGTAAGTATTTCAATCTGGTCTATTGCTTTCTTAAGTCTTTGTCGACGTTTATATATTTATAAAAATGAATGTGTTATATTTGCATTTGGACTTACAAATTACGACATTCCTATCTTCTCCAGGTGACTCCTAAGGAAGCCTTCCGGATGCTTTCTCATAAATTTCATGGCAAGGGGCCTGGCAAAATGAAGCAAGAAAAGCGAATGAAGCAATACCAGGAAGAGTTGAAGCTGAAGCAAATGAAAAATTCAGATACACCTTCACTTTCAGTGGAGAGGATGAGGGAAGCTCAAGCTCAGCTGAAAACACCCTACCTTGTCCTTAGTGGTCACGTCAAACCAGGGTATGTTTTCTGCTTGCTGGGTTTTAAACATTTTAGTTCAAGAACTGAAAGAAATCCACATATCATATTAGCTGCCTGGAACTAGGATTTGTTATCTAGTTGCTGCTTCCTTTTTCTCTGTTATGGTTTTTTTTTTTTTCCTGAATGGATATTTTATGAACTTGGAAATCAACTTGATCTGCTCTGTTTGGTAATAATTCTTGTGATTATTAGGTCTGATGTGCAGTTGCAGGGACTTGACCTTGCGCAAAATGAAGCTTGGTTTACCATTTTATGCTCTGTGATATGTGTTGCCATTGCATATAATTTTGATCATCAATTAATTTGATTGCTTGTTTATTACATTTTCAGTTGGGTTGCAATTGTACCTCATTTCTTTCATGTGATTAATTTCCAGGCAAACCAGTGATCCTGCAAGTGGCTTTGCTACTGTTGAGAAGGATTTTCCGGGAGGCTTGACGCCTATGCTTGGTGATAGAAAGGCAAGTTAATTCTTACCTTATACATTTACTGAAAGCCAATCATGTTTCATTGCCATAGAAATTTTTTCATTGCAATTCAAGTGAAGGTCTAGTTCTTTTTATTTATTGGATACTTCTAGTGATTATGATGCTAAACTCTTCAATCATCATTAATGGGGATGATACCAGAATTCAGTATTTTAGTTTAATTCATATTCCAATTCAATAGGTTGAGCATTTCTTGGGAATCAAGCGCAAGGCTGAGGCAGGGAATTCAGGCACACCAAAGAAGCCTAAAACTTGAAAATTGTAAGATGTTGTATGGTTAGGGTATGATGAAAGATGAAGATGGGAGATGGCTGCATCCTGGTGGTCAAGGTATATGTAGCCAACTGTTGAACACAAATCCAAGTAGTAGAGAAATTTTCCAACTTGATTTTACTTGTTTTTTTGGTAACATGAAAATTGGTGATCTAAAAAAATGATTTTTGTATTGTGTAAGATTTGATCTAATTAAGCTGATGTCAAATGCGGTACTATTTAAAGCTGATTTATGTTTGCATCTTAAAATACATTGGCCATCATTGCAGTATGTTATTAGGGATATGATCTGCTTTTTACTGATTTGAATCATTATGGAATGTTCCAATTCTTACTATTATTCCAACTACTCATCTATTGTTTAAAAGGCTAAAGGATACCAAATAAATTTAAGCATCCAACCATTATCAAGATAAGGGTTTTATGTGGCAGTCGGTTTTGAGGCAGTTGGTTGGTTAAAAGTAATGATGATGTTAGTAATTGTGATTGAAGTGGTATCAAGTGAAAGATAATTTAAGGTGATTGAGAAGAATAAATTGTGTTATAATATATAGAGAAAACGAAAGGTAATATTTTTATAGTTTTTTTCATTTTAAATATTTAAAGTTTTTTTAAAAAATAATTTTCATAATCTTTTTTATACTTTTATTATTTGCCATCAAATGGTATGTCATCATCATATGATATAATTTGTCAAAGCCAAGATTTGATCATCAACAACAACAACAAAAAAAAAAAAAAAAAGACTTAAATTGATTAATCTATCATCAATAAAAATTTAATTGAGTATAGCCAATTGATAGTTGAAATTTTTAGTGAGAGTCATGCTATACATTATCTATTTTAATTATTTAAATCATCAAATTTAATGAATTATCCAGTCATCCATGGTCAAATACCATACTCCCTAAAAATCTTTGCAAATATAGAAAAACATTAACATCAAATTTAGTTTTTAAAAAGAGTAAAGATTAAATTAATAAAAATATATATAAATATTAAAAGTATCAATACACCAAAATTACAAAATTAAGCTGAATAAGCAACAAAGATGAGAAGTGTGTAGAAACAAACATTGAGAATTGAAAACTTAAATAAAATTTTATTCCAACTTCATCACATATTCAAGTTAGTAGTCTGTTGCTGCAACTACTCAACAATGGACACACCATGTCATACAAAAACATCAGTTTCAGTTAAGGGAAAAAAAAACCTAAATTTATAGAATCTGTAATCCAAAGAAATCACCAACAAAAGTTCTAAAACTCATATCAAGTTACAAAGTTGCCAACATTTGATTACTTGTGCTCATCTCTAGCTACAATCTTGAACTTCCCTGTCTGTTGTTGCTGCAAACAGAAACAAAACCCATTAGTGACACCTTCCTATTCACTGCATTAATGAAGTAAACATTGTGTAGAAAGCTTAAAAGAAAGTACCTTTTTCCACAACTCAGTGTGGGATTTACAAAACCCAGCAACAACAGCACCTTTCTTTCCTTCTTTATATTCAATGCAAAGATCTTCATTCAATCCACAAGTGACATGAAACTCCAATCCACATTTAGGTTCAGAACATTCAATGACACACCCTTTCCTAGTCTTACAAACATAACATCTCCCTTTCCATCTCTTCTCAGGTACCTTTGAACAATCAATCCTTTCCCTTCCTTCAGGATCCTCAAAGAACACTTCAGGTACCAAAAGTGCACAAATCAAATGAGCCCATTTACCATCAATAGTTGTGGGTTTCATTGCACCTACTTTGGTTGGACATAAGCAACAAGCAAAGGGTTTATCATTGTTTGGTTTCTCTAAGCAAAGGCTGCAAAACCAATCACCTTCTGGGATTTCTTTTATTAACGGATTCCCATAACATGTAGAATGTACCATTAAATCACATCCATCACAAAACACAATGGGATCTTTTGGATCCCCATCTGTGCTTTTACAAATATCACATAAAATCCCATCTTCTTCCTCCTCTTCTACTTCTACTTCTTTGTTAGCTTTTGTATGGCTAATGTTGATGCACTTTTGGTGACTTTTGGGGCTTTTAACAAGTGGGTTTTTCTTTGGGATTTGATTTTCTTTATTCCCTTCTTCTTGCCTAGTTTTGATGCATTTTGGGGGACGATTTTCAAATGGAGTTTTATTGCTTTTCTCAAAAATCTCATTTTGAGTATCAAAAATACATTTTTGGGGAGTTTTACAAATTGGGTTGCTCTTGTTTTCCTCCATTTCTACTTGCTTCTCGTACTCAACATTCAAATCAAAAGGCAAAAGAGGCTTACCGGAAAGGAAATCAGGTTGGAAAGCCCAGATTCTCTTCTTGGCAGGCAAGCAATATGAAGTAGTTTCAGGCAGAGGGACATCCCTGGACTCCTTCCTTTTCTTCGCCGGGAGAGGAAAAGAGTTGGTTTTAGAGCCATTGAACTCTTCATCTTCTTCGTGTTGTTGTTGCAAAAGCCGAAATCTTTTGAGTGGAGGCAATACTTGAAATCTGCTATCCATTTTTCTTTTGCAAATGATGGGTTTTTCTTTTTTCTGGAAAATTTTTGGAGATTTGTGGGAAAGAGTAGAAGCTTGGATTTGGGTTTGGAGGTTAAAAGGGGATTTGATTTCAGATTTGAAATGAAAACAAGTAGAGATGGTGGGAACTGATGTTAAGTACCAAATCTTTTGTTTTGGGAATTTACCGCTAAAATCAAAGACACAAATTTTGGCGGGGAAAAGAATGAACAACAAAAAAAAAAAACTTTGATTTTAGCTGTGTTGAGCTTAAAAACACCGCCAATTATTGTTTGTTTTTTTATGCATATAATAAAAGGGTCTTTGCCTCTTTCTGGTTTTATTATAAAATATTGTAGATAAGAAAATTCATTTAAAAGAAGAGTATAAGTTTTAAATTATATTAAGTGTGATTATCTTATCCTTTAATCATAAGGTTGGGGGTTTGATCCTCACCTACAGGAATGAAGCATATTTTTAGTCAGCCATTTATCTTTTTAGAGAATACCAGTGACGAGGAGATTAGTCATTGCTACCAGCAGTGGACACTCGACTAAAAAAAGTTTTAAATTATGTAAAAAATATATTTTTTCCCTCTCTAAGAGTGATCCAATATGGTAGGTTTATTGTACTTTTAATACGTGATAGAAATTCGAAATTTAAAAAAAAATTGAAACGGGTGGAACACATGGCACAATCTTGTGAAATCCCCATACATCCCACCATGAAATTTAGAAGAAAAAAATTTAATAGCAAACCTGCTACGTCAAAATGCAGGTTAGTAGATTCAGCTACATTTGTAATTCAACACATGACAATTCTTTGAAAATTTGAACATTGAACTCATTAAAGGTGGGTTTGAATGAACGATTAGATTTAGTGCGGTGCGGTGCGTTCAACTTACTTTTTATCTCACGTTACAGTATCTAATCTTATTGTCACTACTGTTTTTACACTAACCACTGATAAACGTTCTGCTTATCCAAACATACCCATAAATTAAATGATGGATTCAATAGGTATAGAACACATGACCAACCTTTATTGGAAATCTCTATAAAAACTTAAAAAGAAAGTTAATTGTCTTATTAGGTGACAATTTCATGCTTCCAAATTCTAAATTTGACTGTGTAATGTAGTCTATATATAGAGCCTTTCAAAATTTTCATTTTTGCCTCCCACAAATCACTCCCCTCTTAGTTTCTAGTATATGTATAATTTATAATATTTATAAAAATACAGAGTTTGAAATTTTTTAAACTGACAAGAATATCCTTTATTTTTAATCATATTATTAAATTTACTAAATTCACATGTTAAAATAAAAAAAGTTAGAAGTAAAATAATTGTGATAAAATGTTAAAAAATTATAATTTAATAAAAGTCATAATTATCTCTCATTTAAAAATATTAGAATTTTGTATCAAAAAATTATATTGTATAAAAATATTATAATTTAATTTATAATTATTAGTTAAGAAAATATTATGCTAATTTTAAAATAGAGTTATTACTTATATAAAATTCTAAGCATCTTAATCATCACTTATTAATATATTAAAGTTAATTATATTTTTTTTTGTAGAAAAGAACAACATAAAGTGATTACTAAAAGACATACGTTTTAGGACCCATGAAAGCTCCTTTTATTAGTCAATAGATGCCCTTGGACCGAAATTGGAGATTCTTAAAAAACGACTAGACTTGGAGGACCAGATACCGCAAGTCTTGCCATATGATCAGCAACTGAGTTTTGGAATCTTGGAATAGGGTGAATGTTTATTTTCCATTTACGATTAAGGATACCATGAATCAAACGTAGCTCCACCATTCTGCTATTGGCAAATCCACCAACTAACAATGGTTCAACTAGAAATGTATTATCGCATTTGCATATCTGAAAGCACCCTTGATTGTTGCATGTTGATTAGTTAATAATACTGTCCCATCAATGTTAAATTTGAACCTTCCACTCTCTAGTGAGGACTAGTTAGGCATTGTCACCATAGGTTAATATATAAAGCAAAACTATATTGTAAGTTGAATATATTAAAAATGCTTTGAAAATTTTCTATTATAATATCTAAATTCATAAGTTAATATATTTTAATTATATTCAATAATTCAAATAAAAATATTATTTTACATTAATTAGTAAATAATATTTAAAAATTGATTAAATATAAAACGCATAAAATTATGTAACATTATAAACCATAGGCAGTTTTCTTTTTCAATTTGGTAAAAAAGAAGATATGAATGCGAAAATTGTTTTTATATCAATATTGTATTAAATTTGATTAGAATTATGTTATTGTTGGTTCAAATTGAGTTGTTATAAGTATGCAATTATTTTATTGTTCTATTAGTTTCTGAATGAGCAATAAATTCAATGTTGTAGCACATTACAACACAGGCTCATTTCAGTACAGATGGTGTTGTAGTTGCATAATACCACAATTTGCCCTTAATGTTAGCTACCTTTTGCAAAGTATTCTTCACAAGGTTACACGTACTGTTAAAAAATATTTTCAAATAGGCCCGATGTGGATGGAAAATCAGATGTGGCAATTGTAAATACAGACTAGAATTCCGATACATATTCAAAAATAGATATAAGAATATGATCCTCGGACTATATAAGAAAAAAAATAGAAATATCGGAGTTGAACAGTAAAACATGCTATGCTCATTTTCAATACTCATCCACCCGGAGGCCATGTAATTCAAACTAATACCAACATGCTAGAATAAAAATAGTACACTAGTAAGTTTTCATGTTAAACAACTATAACCGATAAACTAAAGAAAAACTTTGACATCTAACTGTTTGAGACAGTTCGCATACCTGCATGGTTCGTGATTACACCATATCAAAGCCCGAGTACCCTTGATAGGATATAGCCCAAGAAAAATTCCACTGCACGAAGGGATGAACCAAAGAATGATTCCTTTCTTTGAAATCTACCTGCTTCAAACAGTTTATATACCAGCACGGTTTATGATGAAGCCATATCAAGCCTGGGTGCTGTTGATAGTATATAGCTGAAGAAAATTTCCAATGCATGAGGGATGAACCAAGAATAACTTCTTTGAACTGCTTGAAAAAGGTTGCACACCTGCATAGCTGAAGAAAAATGGCGATGCATGAAGGGATGAAGCTAGCACAACTTTTTGACCAGATGCAAGAAATACAGAAGCATTCTGCGCAATTTGCATTTTACACAGAAAACCAATAGTTGCCTTCAGGTGGTGGCATTAATGGAGAGTCTTAACCAGTTCCAAGAAGTACTGGGTTAAGAATGCACCACAAAGTTCAGGAAGAAGCACAACCTGTGGTAATAACATGGTAAAGCACAAATCAGAACAAGGTATGAATGTGGGGGGAGGAAAGCAACATGACGACAAGAGAATTTACCTGCAGTTTTGAGTTTAGCAGTCTGGCCTGACTGTGGGAAAGGAGATCATAGTATGCAATACAAAATGGGAATAAGAAGATATTGATTCACATGATGTCTAGAAAACATCTCAAACTATCTCCATGCATAATAGCTAGAGTAAATAAAAGCTTGAGACCTTAAAAAACCCCTCTTCCTTCAATGGATTGTCTGTCATACAGCTAAAACAAGCTGTTGCACACCATGGCAAAGTTATCATCCTCATCCTCATCACCATCGCATATCATGAGCTTGAAAATTAAGAGAGCATTTTGTTTCAGTGATTTGGTGAAATTACTGAAACTAAAATATCATAAATCTTTTGGTATTTTCTTGTTTCCCCAAGACATAGTGCCAAACCTACACCTCTCACTAATGAAAAAACTTTAGCTCCAGCAAAATCAAGGAAACCCTTATTTCTATTTTTATCCCTTTATCTTGCTGCAGCTCTACCTGAAATACCCTAGTTGTTTCTATCTACAAATACTGGAAGGCAAGGACATGCATATACATTCTGAAATTCTAGGTTTCTTAAGTTTTCCAACTTTTGTATATATTTCCTATGTTGCTGCAACTCTTCTTGAAATATCCTAGGTGTCATTTAATCCACAAATGCATAATGCAGCTGGAATTCATCATGTATAAAAAAAATATTATTAGATCGTTTAACAGTAGTAAGGGTTTCATATATTTAACCATGGGCAGGTTTGCTTAAAAAATTATAATTATGAATTTAGTGGACGCAAAAATCTTCATCAAATAGAAGTCCAGACATCTAAAGTGGTTATTACTGTAGGCTATTTGTCACTGAGAGAGCTACAAAAGGGACACTACCTACACTACCTACATTACCTTACACAACCAGCCAACCTAGTCTTGCTAGAGGCTAACCGTTCCAGAAAAAATACATCAACAATGAATTTTGTGCTAGCTAACATACCTCAGGGAACTCCAACATCACTGGATAACTGCTGAAACAGAAAATTTGCAAGGTGCAAATTCATAAACCTGTAATGGATATAACTAGAATAAGTTACTAGAAAATGTGCAAGCATAAAAGTTAAAAAAATGTAAGAATATGACATGCAAATATTAAGTTTGAAGAGGGTATAAGATTAAAAAAGGAAGGGAAAAAGAGAGAAAGATAATAATCATCAAATTAGATAAGCACCACACTTTTATTTCCTTAACCCAACAGATAAAATTTACAATGTTTGACTGATTACTACCAATGAAGACCAGAAAGCAGTCATGAAAGTTCTTGATAGCTGATAAAATAATAACACTAAACAAGATTGCATATAACCAAGCATTACAAGGCACAAGAAGTTATAGAATATGAAAACATCGAATATCAGGCACAGATGCCAGAATAGCAGCAAGAGGCAAGGCAATTTAACTCACATGTTATAACTGACAATTCCAGATCAGAAAAATTGATGGTACTACAACAAAAAAGACAGAGCAAAATGATAAATGCTCTTTAAGAAAAGAATGGAAAATGTCTAGCAAAATCAAACAACTTTCATGTCAAAGAAGTCAAAGTCCAAAATCCAGGAAGAGAGCTAGCCTTAACATAAAAAATAAAAGACACTCCAATTTAATGTATAACTTTAGCTTTTCTACAATTATTAAAATATATAAGATGGCATACGCTTCTAGCTAGTTGGATTTCATCATAATGACCCATCTATATAACACCAGCCCTAAGGTGAAAATACAGCCGTTACTTTCCTACTGGATATTACTTACAGCTATTTCATTCTACAATATGCACACCAACCTAAATCATTGGTTCTTAACCACAAATCTCTTGAGCACCCCCTCCTCAAGTTGTCTCTCTAATTATGTTTCAAGCATTCTTTGCTCCTGAGACCAAATGATGATTGTCTAATAAAATTGATATCAACAAGCACAAACCAAGCCTGCTACATATTTACATAATGAACAAAATTAACTCAAGCATCCTCCACTAATTAATAATAGTTATATATTCAGAAAAAAAATGTCGCAAAGAGGCAACACACACATAAGAAGTATTCTAAATAGCTACAGCAGAAAAAGTAATGAAATCATCACCACAGCTCACACTGAGACATGATATTTTCTCAGTATGAAAGTCAAAACATACGACAATTTAGGAATGTTACAAGGCATTACCTAATCATGGATTGCAACATAAAAAATTTTACTAACAAGAAAATTTGGCAAACTTAGAGCCTAAAGGAGCAAAAATAATGAATATCTTTTAAAAATACAACCATCAATGTGAAAAAATGAAAGGAAGGTGATTTTCTCAGAAATTTACATCACTTACTTGACTGGAGAACTCATCCTGCACCATCATTGTTGACCATGTCTTGTCAATGCCGCATAACTCGTGCAATGAATAAGCTTCTTCCAGCGCTTAGTCACTGTCTTTCCAAATTGAACAAGACATGGATGGTCCCTTAAAGAAGTTTAAGAGTTTCTCTTGACCACACTTCCCCACAATAAAGCCATTAAGGAGGTATTTTCAAACCATGACATCCTCTATTTTCAATATTTTGCTCCACTTTTTAACTTGTAACGTTTCAGCAACTTAACAGTTCCCACAACAACTAAGACAATTATTTAGAATAGGTAACATGAAAATGAACTCCCACTTCAGATGAGTAATCCATGACATCCTCTATTCTCAATATTTTGCTCCACTTTTTAACTTCTAACATTTCAGCGACTTAACAGTTCCCACAACAACTAAGACAATTATTTAGAATAGGTAACATGAAAATGGACTCCCACTTCAGATGAGTAATCCATGGAAATTCATCTGATTGCAGTAGACTAATAGTAGAAGCAGTAGTATTAAGGGAGAGAAAGCGAGAGAGAGTGAAAGAGAGGAGGGAAGTAGACCAAAAGTTCACAGGCACACCAAAAGGAAATTCCTCCACTGAGCATGAGAATTGAGTAATAAAAATAAAATTTAGAGATCACACACTGACATAAAACAACTTAAATCTTCCCAAGACCACAGAGTCCAATACTTAAAACTAAGCAATAGCTAAGAGCTTATCAGATAAACAGCCAGGGCTAACCGGATTAAAATTCATATATGGCGATTTCAGAAACAAACACACTCGTACTCATCGAAACAACTCAAAAGCTAGCCAAATGCTTCTCTTATATTCATTGCTCTAGGACCCAAACAGGCAATATAAATCATAAAGGAAAATGGGAAGAAACTAGAAAAAGAAGATTAGTTAGTGAGAGAACACTTATTTGACAAGTAGGCACTTTAACATTTCACCCATGGAAATGTGAGAAATTAAGGAGAAAAGAACCAATAATGATAAACCATACAAAAAATAAAATACCAGCAATTTGCTTTTAAAGATAGAGAAGGGAAGCAACTGCAACACTAATGGTAGTAACAATGCTTCATGTAGGCAACCAAGGACGTTAATCCAGATGAGATATTAAATCAAGAGGAAAGGCATTGAGATTATGACAGAATCAGTTCAAGGAACATGAGAAACCATAGGATGGAAAACACAGTAGCCACTGCTATAGAGATAAGTATATTCTAAGAAATCCTGAAGCACATAGCCTTTCGCTCATAAAATGGCCTACCATCTAAAAACTGACATATAGTCTATAGATTTCAAACTCCCAGATAGATTATAAAGTCAAAATACGAGCTGCATTACTTCATTACCTGCTTTATTGCCAAATCATACACTACTAGTGTTACTCAACCCTACAACTCTATATTTCCAGTCCTGTCCCATGTATTCTGTACAATTAACTAGGATGTTTCTCATATTTCTTAGACTTACAGAAGAACTGAAACCACAAAACTAAGACAATGTTATTTATTAACAAGAGCAATTACTTTTTCTTTACACTTGAACATAAGTTGAGCTTCATACAAATTCTAGAGAACAACATTCCTCACTTTTCATTATAGACATTAGCCAAGGAGGAAACATGGTATAGACTGTACAAGCAAATAGTAGATATAACCAAACTACCAGATGATGAAAGAAGTCAGTAAGGCGTAACTGATACAAATACAAAAATGGAGGCCAGATGATACCACCATGGTAAAGTATGATTCTACTCTCCTTGAAAAATCTCTGATAAAGGTGGCAGTGATCTCCAAAAAACAGTCACAAACCCTGATGAGTTGCATTAGTATCCTAGGTGGCAAACTTTGTAAAATCAATGCTAAAACAGGCCAATGCCAGCTGTGGGCTACTTGTCCTCACTGATAAATCTGTCCAATTAAAGCTGACTACATCACACCCTTTAGTTGTTTTTATAGGTAATCTCACATATAAATCTACATATGCCAACCTTAGGAAAGTCATATCATCTGCCAACACTAGAAGAACATATCTGATGTTGACATTGTTCACTATGTTGCTTTTTATTTTTCTTCAAGTACTCATGTTTGATGCATATCCAGACATGGTTATCAGATTACAACCTTCTAAGGATCCTCCAAATATATGGAAAAACCTTTGAAACATTGAACAAACCGATGTAAAATACATACCATTATCAACCAATCAGTCCTGACTCCAAGTAACTCAGTTTTCTTGACCCGCACCCCATGCATCCCATGAAATTATAGATGAAATCAAAACAATTATTGGGAAGAAAAAGTTTAGGTATAAGTCCAATGGCACAGTCTTGCAAAAGGTCTTAAGGCTAGTTTTTGGAACAAATGGACATAATTGCAGGAAAAAGTTGGTAGTGTATTCTTCTATTATCTTATACTCAGTTAAACCGAAAGATTTGACAAAACTAAGCACCGAAATAGAGGGAAAAAGTTAAGTACTTCTACCTAAAAAAAACTACATAGAAAATTTATATGAATACCAGAAACATAATCCTACTCAAATTGGAATTCTAAGAGCAACACCAGACCATGTTTGGCAAACAAAGAATTTATTTAACTCCCCTTGGGTTAGAAGAACTTTAGAGAACCTAAATGAACTTAGTCAATGACACAGAACCAAGGAAAATGAAAAAACAGACTCAATATTATCTAGAAGTAGAATAGGGAAAGTCATTTGATAACCTTTAAATCTGTTTTTTCCCCCTCAATTTGTTTTTTCTGCATCAGGGCAAGCATCACCTTAAGTTTACACTAAAATAGACTAAGCACCTAAAGGAAAAAAGGAATGATGATTACTCTTCATAACACAGTTTTATGGAAACTAAAAACCCTTTGCCTGTTTGCAGAGTTCATTATGGAACCTTTTAAGTAACTCTATCAGAACTTAACGGAGCAAAAATGCAAGAGCATAGCGCTGCCAAACTAAAGGGTAAAACCAAGGTAAAGGCAAACCCCAAGTGAACCACAAAGAAGGTAAGCATAGATATAAGAGTAAGCTTAAATGGAAGAGACCCTTGAGAAAACAGAACAAAGACAATCTAGAAAGGCTAGCTAAATTTGAACAATATGTTGCTAAATTGTGCCAGAGACATGACAGTAGGGGCTTTTCTCCAAATAAAGTACAATTGAACAGACCTATATTTCAAAAGATATGGAAGAGGAAGAAGCGACAACACATTGATAGGCCTCAACCACGGGAATTTTAGTTATTCCTATTTTTCAAAACAAAACATCTAGCCTCAAAAAGGCATGGCAAAATCTGACCTTTCTCCCCAAATTGAATAGTGAAATTAAAATTCATAAAAATATCTACGAAGAGCAAAGTATCAAATTGAAATACTTTTTATCATAAATGAATTGACAAAATATTTGCAGCAGATAATACCAAGCAGAAAACAGCATACTGCAATTTCAAGCTAATATAAATTGTCAACTTTTTTGGCTACAATTTCAGAATGCCTATCATGATATAATACTTCAAACCCATGCCTAGAGAACTAATAAGTTGCCCAGAAGTACCAGATGAATCATCTCAGCATGCTTTTAAAAATCACACTAGCGATGTCCTTGAGCTCTCTGCATGTCATACGCACTCCAGGTACCAGCACCAGGTCCATACTGAGAATAACCATCCACACCACCCTGAACCTCAAATACAAAGGAAAAGACAAAATAGCCAATCATTCTTTGTAAGACATTTATCCATATGCATACAACTTGCATATACGGCTCACATACAAGTCATATAAATTTAAATCCACACACATCAAAACAGTCAAGCACGTGTATAAAACAGCATAACTTACAGGATTAATGCCATAGGTGACAGGATAAGTGTTTCCAGTATATCCAGCTTCAGGGTTTCCGTAATTTACATTATAACCAGGTGCTGCTGAAAATTTTGAAAAAATAAAATACTGTTAATAGAACTTACATAAACAGAAAAATCAAGCTCCATAACAGTACATCAAGCCTCACAAGCTTAAGTATCATCATTGATCACTACTCAAATAATAAGACTCACCAGGTGAACTAATCAAACAACTAACTAGACCCTATGTTAAATAAGATGTCAAGGAGCTTCAGCCAGTAGAAATCAGCATTCAAAAGATTAAAAGGCAGATTGAGTGACTAAATTAGCTCAAAATTCCGAATCATTCTACGCCCTTCAGCACATGATAGCCTCAAACCTGACTGAAAACCAACCCAACTTCTAATAAAAACTTAACTTGTAAAAAAAGAACATATCATAACAATAGAAAACTGGAAAGAGCAGCATATAAAACTCCAACAGCAACAGGAAGCAAAGGCCATGGAGATAAAGTCCTTTACACTGTTTTAAAAAAAAAAAACTGAAACAAATATCTCATTAAAGGTCTACATACCCGGATTACCACCGCTAACACCAGCAGCATGACTTCTCTTGCCTGCATTAGCAATCTCTGCACGAAGTTTTTCCAGCTCCCGAGCCATGGAAATCAGTTTTTTCTCCATCACTTGACCATGTTCATAGTTTTCTGCATATCCTTTCTTCTCATACTCGATGGCAGCTCTACATATCCAGAGAGATATTATTCAAACATAAACATCCACTTCATTCATGCAACTATTTTTCAGTCTCACAGGGAGTCTCCTATAAAAAGAGTATAGAAAAAAAAAAGTAAAATGTCACCTTGCACGTTGCAGTTCCTGTTTCACATTTTCAATCTCTGCCTTCAACACAGGAGCCTGTTGTAATTCTCCAGTAAATCTAGCCAAATCTTGACTCATGATCTGTACCTGACCTGTAAGATCCTGCCTCACAGCACTAAGCTGCTTAATATCAGCATTAACCTTAACAAGTTCAGCTCGCATTGCCTCCACACCACGAAGATCAACCTCCAATCTAACTGACTTCTCATACATCTCCTTCATCTGAACATCCTTCTCCATTCTCAAAGAATCTGCATAACGAGCCATACGATGTAACTCATGCTGAGCAGCCTCCAATTCCTGCTTTAATGCAACATGAGTAGCTGCCAGCCTCTGGTTATCTGCTAGGAGGCCTTGAATCTCTTGCAGTTGAGCTGCAAGACGTTCCTCAAAGATCGCAGGGTGGGGAGGGAGGCCTCCAGGACCCAACCCAAATTGGGTTTCTCGTAATTCATCAAGTAAAGCCGGGTGTGGTGGCATTGGTCCTAGCCCTCTAGCATATGGGGGTTCATGTACTGGAGGCAGTAATCTAGGATGAGGAGGCCCTTTCATTGGAAGAGGTGGTGGCCCACGATTTCTTCCAGACATAACTATATTGACTATCCTTCTTTAAAATCAATGTGAATGAGTTCTGAACAAACAAATATAATTTATATCAAATAATGAATAAAATTTGAGACTTAACAAACAAATTAACGAAACTAAAAAGCAGGCAAGTTTCCAAATGTTAAAAGTAAAATGCAACTATAGAACTTAAACCTAACGAACTGTATCCTTACCTGGAAAATTAAAGAGAAAAATTCTACGTATATGAAGTATAATTAAAATTTGCAGGTCTAAAGCCTAAAGATAGCTATTTACCTATTTGGAGACGAAGAAAAATTCAGCAAAAAGCAAGAAAATCACTTTCTTGGGTACCAAACAGTGGACATTTCGTTTTATAAAAATTAATCTATCAAATAGATAACAAAAATAAAATCAAACAAAATCATAACCACTGACCTTTCAATTTTCAATAGTTCTCGACGTACTGATTTGAGAAAGAGAGGGGAAAGGTCTGTTGTAAAGGAATTAGATTTTATTTTCGCTGGAAACCCTAAGACGGGATTTAACAAAATCCAATTGATTAATTTAATATAATTTATTTCACGGAAAAGGAATGTTTGCTGCAACTTTTTTTTTTTGTTTGTCTTTTTGACATATCATGATTGGTAAACTAGAGTGATAGATAAGTATAAAAAAAATTTCAGCCTCAAACAAATATTTTGTAATTTAAACAGCATATATATTTTGATTATTATAAAATCGATATAATAATAAATTTAATATTCAATATTTATATATTATATTAATTTAATTATAATTTTAAAAAAATTAACCCTTAAACTTTACAAATGATTTCAAAGTTAACTCGTCAGACCTCCCTCACCATCGTCCTCTCCCCTTAATATTTTTTTCTTGATCTTATGCTTTATTTTTCTCTTTATTTCCATTATTTTTAATTCATTTTGTTTCTTCTTTCAAGTCAAATCTGAATCTTTCTCGAGTCGGATAACATCAATTCAATATTGGTACGCTGCCCCTATCATTGAATATTAGGGTAAAATGGGAAAAAAATATTGAATGAAAGAAAACGAAAATAAGATGGATGATGGAAAGATTGTCCCCCTTCAAGAACAAAGTTTCAATAAAAATAACTTATGAAATCCTTCGAAGAATGATCTTCTACAATATCCACGAATGGCTCTAACCAACCCCTAAGGCCAAACCCTAATAAATTTGAGGGTGAAAAGTTCTCTCATGGCTTCAAAGAGGAAAACCAAGAAGAAAACCTACTTCTACAGTAACCAAAAGAGAAATGTCACAAATAGAAATAACTCATAAAGTTGAAATTTATTAATCAAGGTATGTGAATAATGAATAATGAAAGAGGCCTACCTAATTACATCAATTAAAACTCTTAAATATAATAAACCTCTAATTAATCTAAATAATAAGTAGTTTTAATGGAACTAAACTTTCTTGTTCACTAAGAAACATAAAACTCTTAAACAACCTAAAATACTTAAAAATATCCTAAAATACAAAATAAAATTTTTAAAGATAGAAAATTTCGGAGAAACAAACTTTTGATTTTTTGTATTTAGTGTTTAAAGTTGTGCCTTTTATTACAAAATTGAGAGTCTTTTATAGAGGGCTCTTACCTCTTTACAACATATTTGTTGGGGAATCTTATCCTTTCATCATTATCAAAATTACATAATTGCTATTTTTTAAAGAATATATTCTCTAATTACAATTTTTTTCTCTTTTTACAGAGAATCTTAATGTCAAATTTTGTATTTTTTCTTCTTCTTTCTTTTTGCAAAGAATCTTCACTGATTGTAGGGAACCTTCACTGGTCATTGTAGGGAAACTTCACAGTTCATCAGTCTTTTCTTGCAGGGAGTCTCCACTATTCATCGTAGAGAGTTTTCACTATTCATTCGCCTTTTCTTACATAGAATCTTCCCTATTCATCTTTTGTTTTTGCTTTGCAGGGACTCATTCATCTCTTGTCATTATTTTTTATTTTTTCTAGTTTTGGTGATAGTTACTGAAGTGGTATTATCTACAAGATCCACTATTTTGATTGAAGACGTCAAGGATTTCTCGTCTTCTGATCCAGAATCCATTGAGCTAAGCATTTCAGTCATGAGTTTTTTGTATTCCTTCTTGGTTTTTTAGTTTGAGCCAACATTGCACTAGCAATCGATTTTGCTTGAAGAAATTTTGTTGTAGTTTGATCCGGGGCCACAGACTTACATAGTCTTGGATTCTCGTTGAAAAAATTATTCAAATACTTGGAATCATATTTTTCATCATTAAATTTGTCCCACCATTTTGTTTTGAAATTTCGAACTAATAATGGAATTCCTACACATGGATCCTGTTCATAAGAGTAATTTCAGGAAACAATCCAAGAAATACACAATTTTGAGAAAAAATGGATGTGTTTTTTGTTTGGTTCGGGCTGGAATTTGTCAAAGAACTTGGGCTATAAGTTTTGAATTTTTTCTAGTAGGATATCAAAAGATGATGGTCCATACTAGTTCCACCATTATTGAAACTAGTTTGGGAATTTGAATTGGATACCATATTTGAAATATATAAGTCAGGACTGTCTCATATGTTGGTTGTTCATTAGGAAGGCATTGTACTAGGTCGTTTGGTAATCCCAATATATGAAATATGGGTGATGGTCTATTTTGGTGGTAAATTTGGCTGAAAATTTCTTTGGAGAATTTGAGTTTTCACCCTAAGCTCTTGGTTGAAGAATTTTAACTATTTGAGCTGTTTGGGTTTGTGTAATGTTTGAACACTAGTGATCTAGTTTGAACTAATATGTTTTCATAACATTGTTGAGGTTTTTGAGAGTCTAATGGTTTAAAATGTCATTCTTTGAAAAGTTCTTTTATAAGAATATGTGGAGGTTTTTCTAAAAATTTCAACTCCATAATAAAAGTTTTTCAAAACATTTGTTTGGAAAATATTGTGAGGATTTTTGGGTAGCAGTCTGTACAGATGTCCTTTTTGGAAAAACATCTTAGAGATATGTTTCTTTTAAAATAAATTTGAGAGATTTTTATTTATATAAAACAATCTATTTATTTTTTGAAATCTTTACTATTTCAGCAACAACTTGCATGAGAGGAATTTCCTCTTTTAATTGAGAAAAGGCTAATGCCACTTTTAGGGATTGAGAAAGGGACTCAATGAAACAACTCGTTTTCCAATGATGTCAAAAATAGTGGTTTCAGGACCACAAGTCCGACAAGTGAGTTTGTAAATATTATTATTTAATATTTACGAGTCAGTTATTAAATTATATTGGTTTAATAATTTTTGCTAATTGAACGAATAGTAAAGTACGAGTGGTTGCCCCTAAAGTCAAGTAATTTTGGTAAATGAGGTTTTGAGACCTCATTTTTGTAAATCAAGACCGTAAATATTTTTATTAAATACTTACAGAGTTATTATATAGGTGTATTGAAATTCAGTCTGGAAATTTTAGTGATTTGTTAGTTAATTAAAGAAAGAGGACTAAATCGTAAAAGATGTAAAAGTTAATCAGTATTGATGTTTATTTGCTAAATTGCATAATTAATGTGTGCTTAAGGATCTAAATGGCAATTAGGCCCTAGTGTAATGTAGTGGACCATAATGCTTTGTTTTAAGTGAATTTTCTTTATGTTAAAATAATTTTAATTAATTATAATGTGTGAAATTAAGTAAATAAAAACCAATTTTTATTTTATTCCTCATCTTTCACCAAAATAAGGAAACATAACATGAGAAGCCATTATTAAAGGCTTCCAAGGTTCGGCCATTGATATTCTCTTGCATGGTGAGCCATTTTTCATCTGTTTCTCATAATTTTTATGTTTTTGAGATCGTTGCAACTAGATCCATCTACCTTGTATCCATTTTCAAAATTGGTAAAGTTTGTTAAAATTACTATTGATGATTTTTGAGTGTTCTTGATATTAAATGGGAGATTTTGAAGCTTGGAAATGTTGTAAGACTATTTTGTTAAGTGATTTTGGTTAATGTTAAGTTTAAGGACTAAATTGATAAAATAATAAACTTGACATGAAATTCTTGTGATATTTTAATAAATATGGGCTTTAATTGCATAGGAAAAAATCAGCTAGCATAAAGTTGGTTTAATTGTGATAGATTTGAAAGTTTAATGTTTAGGGACTAAATTGAATAAAAGGTGAAAGTGTAAAATGTTAATAAAAGGTCAAATATGTGAGTTTTAGTATTTAAAAAATATTTGAACTGAATAATTGAATAAAATTATTATATATAGATTAAGAAATGAACCAATCGGTAGACAAACGCGAAAAAGAAAAAATTGCTTATTAGACTTTAGAGTCATTTTTGCTGCAAAATCGGTTTAAGTAAGTTCATATTAGGTTTATTATGTTTATAATAATTTGAATTCAATTATATATGTGTTTGTGTATATATATTATAGTTAATATGATTAATTGAGGTAAGTCATGAAATTGGAAATGAATGATTAATTTGTGAAGCATGGTAAATGAGTATGCGTGAATTGAATGGTATATCATATGAAATGTATATGAGCAGGTTAATCATGATTCAAACGAGTAAGACCATAGCTGAAAGATGCTACGGCATCAAGATAAAACAAGTAAGACCATAGCTGAAAAATGCTATGACATCAGGATAAAATGAGTAAGACCATAGCTGAAAGAAGCTATGGCATCATGATGGAAGTGAGTAAGACTATGGCTGAAAGACGTTATGGCATCATGGTAAATAGGATTAAGACCATAGATGAAAGACGTTATGGCATCCTTTGATAGTTATTTAGCAGGTACGTGATATATGCCATACCAATGGCTTGAGATCCTACATGTATTGTGCATTCTCTGAAGCTTGTGTGAGTAGCATCGCGTATCAGTTAATGTCCTTTTGTCAGCTTCTGTAAGCATTACCCTCCCATGTATCTGAAGTCACTATTGTTCTTCGAGCAAAGTAGTTAATTATCAAAATGGAAGTGGAATAGAAATATATGATGATTTATGTAACACCCCAAACCCGGCTTAGAAGTTAAGCCCGAATCTGGCGTGTCACATGGAAGTTTTCGAAAACCATGTTTTCATTAGAAACTCTTCTTAAAGAATTTAAAACTTTTTGCTATTCAAAACCTCAAATTTTGTTTGCTTATTTTCAAAATGTACTTAATTAAGAATAATTCCCTTGCAAAACATTATTACTACCATTTCCAAAAACTTGTTTATAACAGTAATCAAATTTAGTGAATTACGGAAACATGATATTTTGAGAAGCAGTTATTATCGTTTTATAAAAATCTAGAGTTTAATCGTTTATAGTTTGAATATAAATGAAATTGTAATTCAAAGAAAAATAATTTCCAATGGACTTATTATAAAAACCAAACCCAAATTAAAATAAACTTAAAATAAAGCTAAACAGAAATTTACTAAAAATTTTGGAGAAGTATTCCGATGTATGGCCACCAACGAGTCCTTTGCAGCTCCAAATCCTCTAATGTTGGGGATTACCTGCGAGGTTAAAGGAAAGGGGGGTGAGTTATGAGAACTCAGTGTGTAATCCCCTAATCGGTCGTTAACTGGGCTGAGACCCATACAGAAACAAACTGGGCCGAAGCCCATATAAACATGATAATGCAGATAATGTAATGCAATCCCCAACTCAATCCTAATAATCTATCCGCTACACACCACCCGTACCAACCAACACACCTGTGGGTGATCATTAGTCAACCCACCCCGCCAACACACCAAGAATGCATCCGAGCTGCCAGATTATAAGTGGCTTAGAGCCTTCGGTAGGTCCACAGCCGTCTTGGGCAACTCGTGTGATCATAAAAATCAAATCGATGAGTCCACAGTCATCTCGGGCGACTCGTGCGGCCCTAAAAAATCAAATCGGTGAGTCCACAGTCATCTCGGGTGACTCGTGCTACCCTAAAAATCAAATCGGTGAGTCCACAGTCATCTCGGGTAACTCGTGCGACCCTAAAAATCAAATCGGTGAGTCCACAGTCGTCTCGTGTGACTCGTGCAACCCTAACAAATCAGTCACTTCCTCCAATTACATATCTCAACACATGCAGTATGTCATGTATGCAAAGCACATTTCATAATGATGTATGAAATAGATTATCGTCATAACCAGATAAATAGAATACACACACAGTCGTGCTAATCAACCCATAGGGGTATAGCGGTACTTTTACCCACTAAAGGTAATTCGGTAATTTCGTAACCCAAGGGTATTTTGGTAATTTACCTTCCAAGGGTATTTCGATAAATTTCACAACCCAGGGGTATTTCGATAACTTACCCTCCAAGGGTATTTCGATAATTTTGCAATCTAGGGGTATTTCGGTAATTTACCCTGCAAGGGTATTTCGGTAATTTCGCAACCCAAGGGTATTTCGGTAATTTACCCTCTAAGGGTATTTCGGTAATTTTGCAACTCAGGGGTATTTTGGTAATTTATCCTCCAAGGGTATTTTAGTAATTTTACCCACCAAGGGTAATTCGGTAATTTACTCTCTAAGGGTAAATTCAGAAATTTTACCCACCAAGGGTAATTCGGTAATTTACCTTACAAGGGTAAATTCGGTAGTTTTACCCATCAAGGGTAATTCGGTAATTTACCTTCCAAGGGTAATTCAGTAATTTACCCACCAAGGGTAAATTCGGTAGTTTTACCTACCAAGGGTTATTCGGTAATTTCGTAACTAAAACTTAACTAGTAATTTGGGGCATACAAATTTAAATTGTCCATCTGTGTCATGCTGACTAAATTGACCATAACTTGAGTTAGAAAACTCGAATCTAGATCCGTAAAATTTCCTTGAAACTAGACTCATATATCTTCTTACTGTAATTTTTCCAAAATTTTTGGCGTAGCCATTTAGTACAGTTTATGCCTTAAAGTTTCCCTTGTTTCACTATCCAACGATTCTAACCTCTCTTATCTTAATTTCAAATATCTAGCTGTACGGTTTTCATATATTGATCCCACATGCTTCTAATGAAAATAGGCTCACTAAGGAATCCATACATATAAATAATAACCCATAATTATCTTTGTACAATTTTATATGATTTTTCCAAAACAGATCATTGAACCCCGAAGTTAATCAGAACCAGTCTCACTAAAATTAAGATATCTCAGGATATAAAATTCCTTTTCCTTTTCTTCCATATTAAAATAGACACAGTAAGCTTTAATTTTATATCTCATTCAATTTCTAATTCCATTTCTCTTATTTTTCGTGATTTTTCAAAAACACATCACTGCTTCTAACCGAAACTATTTTATTACAAAATACGATTACCACTACGATCATACGCACGCCCGAGTGATCACGGATGCCGGCTTTTAGTTTTCTTCGGTATTTCGACCGATTAACAGCATATTTCATACAAACTTTCAGAGAAGTGTGAGATTACACACCATTTCAGATATGTATATGGAAGGGTATGAGATTACACATCTTATTCGGAATCCGTAACGCGATGCTCTCCGCGACACCAAAAATCCGAGTCACCTATTACGAGGGATAGGTTTTCGATTGAACCTTTGATAAAGTACTTCGAGACCTTGCAACCAGCATAAACTCTCTCATGGCAAGTCCCTAGACTCTCAACTATATTACAAATTAGTCCCCTCATTAGCTAGCTTAAGCTTTGGGGATTCCAAAAGTACAATTTTTATCAAGCAAGATCATCAAAATCACTTACTTGTGAGGAGAAATGTTTGCTGAAAATTTTGAGCTCCATAACCCTTGTTTCTCTTCAATTTTCGGTGGATGAAGGTGGAGGAATAGTGAAAAGATGATAACATCTTTATTCCTCTTATTTTATTCATTTAAAACACCTAACATCACCAACTTTTGACCAAAATAAATGCTCTTGTCCCTATATTTTTTTATGGCCGGCCTACTCATTTATACAAGGCCAAATTGTACATTTGGGACCTCCAATTTCTATCCATAGCTATTTGGCACTTCTAGCAAATAAAATTAAACTTTAGCACTTTATGCGATTTAGTCCTTTTTCGAAATTAAGCCCTCAATCGCTAAAATTGAGACACCAAAAATTTTCATGCATGTTTATAAACATGTTATAACACATAGAATAACATGAAAATAATTTTCTCTATCTTCGGTTTAGTAATTTCGAGATCACTGTTCCGACTATCCCCTAAATCGGGCTATTACACCCTCCATGCATTTTTTTTCACCTACTCATTACCTTTCAAATCCCATCATTATATTTTGTTTTCACCTGCTCCATTATTTCAATTCCATCATTATTATTTTCCCACTTCTTTATTATTCTTTTTCTTTTATTTCTTTCCTTTCTTTTTCCTTATTTTCCTCCTTACCTTATCTCTTTAGTCATCATTTCATTTTTCTTTTATTTCTTTCCTTTAATAATGTCATGGTTGACACTTGGAAAAGTACACAAACAAATAAATCCAAAATTTGCAAAAGATGGGATTTGAACCTCCTCCCTCAAGGTACTTCACTTGATGCCATGACCTCCTTGCCATATGCTCATTTATGCTATGCTCATTTATGCTAGCAATTTACTCTTTTATTTCCATAAGCCTTAATGCCACTTACCATCTCTCCTTAATAGGCTTAAACACAAACTTTCACTAAGGCCCAACTTGAACCCGAAACTTCATAGAACTCCGTAACATTCTAAAATCACCTTCCTAATAAGTCCCACTTGAAATAATGCAATTTTCTTGTTCTTAAAAATTTTAAACACTCCTACGCCCAAGGCCTAATGGGCCCAATCCTACTAGGCCCAATTTCGGGATGTTACAATTGATATCTTGATATATGATTATTGACATGTTATATTTGGTTATATGAAAATAGATTTATGAAATGGAACATCGAATATAGAAATTTGAAATGAAATGTGATCCTTAACGTGTTTACTTGTAATGTTTATGATATGATAAAGTTATATGTTTCGTGTATGTAAACTCACTAACCTTGTGAGATTTGTTGTGTATAGGAATTAAATGAACTCATGACCTTATTTATAAAATTAATTGTGAAATGTGTAAGTTACGACAAGTACGGTAAGTTAAATTTTAGGTTTAAATTTCTTCTGTAGATTGTCGAACTTTTGTTGTCAATTGGAACATCGTTGGAGATCACACTATCCGACAACTCATTTGATAGCTGTTTGTTTATTTTGGTCGGTTATAAGTTGCATGTAAATAGGGCTTTGGTATATATATATGTTATGAGCATCATGAATATGTTTTGTGTCAAATGAAGTATGAGATGTGTATATTGATGTAAATCTCATTTAGTATTTTGATTGGTTGTTATGATGGATGCATAAGGTGATATCTAGATGCATTCAAATGGTTGTTTTGGTTATGTTATGTTATGCATTTGGAATAAGGTATTTGAATATTTAAAAGTTTGGTTTGTGATGAACGTTGATGTTTGCTATCTAAAGTTTAAAGGATGTTTGGATGAAACCAAATTGTGTACATTTTTTGAATGAATGGTTGTTGTATATATGTTTGAATCGTGGTTCCAATGAGGGCATATTGGTTAGGCACATAGGTTGATTGTGAATTGGTATGCTTTGGCTTGTTCAGGCACATTTTGGATAGGTCTGATTGTTGGTTATTGCATTACTTGGAGCCTAAGCATTTGGATGTTAAATGGCTTGATTTTAAAGATAGTTTTGGGCACACATGACTTGTGACACGGGCTACCACACGGCCATATGATCTTTTAATTTTTGGTGCAGGAATTGTCCACACGGTCTCAGAGAGTTACACGGCTTAGCGACTCGATTGTGTGACCCTAAATTCGAATCATACACAATCTGAGAACGCATGCGTGTGGATTAGCCACACGGGCTAGTCTCTTTCACACGGCCTGGCCACATTACCGTGTGACTCCTATTTACACTTTGTTCTCGAAATTTTGTAAAACCTAGAATTGATCCCAATTGTTTTTAATGTTCCATAAGCTCGATTAAGGTCCTACTTTGATTAAATAGCATGAAAATGATTGTATATGAGTCATTTTGGTTATGTTTGATTAAATTATGAATAATGTTACAGTTTTATAATTGTAATACCATATAGCTCGGGTCAATGACCAGACCGGGTATAAGGTGTTACACTCAATCCATTTCTTGATTTGTGAACCAATTTCATTTGGATCTTGTGCATCCTGAAGGGTTGCATTTTTTGAGGATTTTGATGATGATCCCTCTTTTTTTTCCTCAAGGCAAATTTTACACCATGACTTAATTGGTTTTGAGGAAATTCGAGTTTTTATGGATAATTCTTCTATTTTTCCTTTTCCTTTGTCTCTGAGTTTGGGTGGCATTTTTGAACAAACTCTCTAGTGAGAAAATCAGGCAAAGAATTAGTTTCTCCATAGATATATTCAATATCAAAATCAAATATGCTCAAAATTGCTCGCCTTTTTGCAAAAATCTATTTTGAGGCAATATTTTAAGAAATTTTTGGTTTAATAAATCACTTTGAAATTTCGAAATACATAAAACAATTGACAAAATTTCCTTTTTGATAGTACTATAATTTTGATGAGTTGGATTCTAGTGTATGTAAGTAAACTGGACTATTTGCTATTTTCCTCCCTTAATTTGTTTTAAGATCCCACCATACCTTATCTCAGAAGCATCTGTTTCTACTATCTTGAGGGCATTTGGATCAACTAAACGTAAATAAGGAAGTTTAGTAATTTGTTTTTTAATTTGGGTAACAATATTGGTGTGGTCATTTTGTCTAATATTGGTGATATTTTACACCTTTGTTGCAAGAAATTATTTTATAGACCCTTCTCACCACATCAGCCATGGTCCATTTCCAATTATTTAACGACATTTTGACAAATTTTCCATGCCATTAGCACATAATTTTGGTAACTTTTTTACTCTAAACCTTAAAACCTGAATCTTGACCCCTTACCTTAAACCTCAAACCTTGAACCTTGACTCTGAACCCTAAACCTAAACTCGAACCCTAAACCTTAAACCAAGAACCCTACACTTAAACCATAAATCCTAAACCTTGAACTTTGAACCCAAAACCTCAAATGAGAACCTTAAACCTTAAACTTGAGGTTCGAGTTTGAGGTTCAGGGTTCAAGGTTTGAGTTTGATGTTTAAGGTTTAAGATTTTGGATTTAGGTTTGGGGTTTGGGGTTTAGAGTTTGAGGTTCGAGGTTCAAGGTTTAGGATTCAGAGATTCCTGTTAAAACATTTTTCATCTACAAGGGCTTACTATCTTCCCACGAATTAGTGAATTAGGTAGGATTTTTTTTATAGAAACAGACAACGAATTAATCTTCATAAAATTGATTTCATCATAAATGCGAAATACTTATCTTATAAAAATAACAAATAAAGAAGAAAAGTGCGGGAGAGATAGAAATATGCAAGGTCATTTGTTTGTTTGGCTAGTCAAACATGGGCTAGTTCTGTAACACCCCAAACCCGACCTAGACATTACGACCAGATCTGGCATGTCACATGAAAGGAATGTCTAAAAAAACTGTGCGTTCGTTAAAAAGTTCATATTCTTTTTGAAACTCCGCGTTTTGTGGTTTGTTTATAAAAGCTGATTCATTTTAATGCCCATTTTACAAAGTTGTTATTAATTTGAATAAAATTGTATTTGTTATGAAAATCGACATTAAGTAATTTTGAATAAAAACGGTTTATTATCATTTTAGGAAAATCCCATATTGAACATTTAATAATAAACAGTAACCAAATTGAAAGCTAAAACCAAATAAAATACCAAAGGCCTTATTGCATAACAAAATCCCAAAATTAATAGTAAGTTTAAATAAAAGAAACGAGTTTACGGAAAAACATTGCAGGGCCACCACAAGTCTGCCTCGGCTCCCCAAATTCGCGATCTAATGATTACCTGAAACATTTAAAAAGAGGGGGTGAGTCATCGAGACTCAGCGTGTAATTCCCCTTACCACGATAACTAGGCCTAAGCCCACAGTACTATATTAGCCCAATGTCATGGCATATCAAGAATGAGTGCAATGCAATTAATCCACATGATTCCACAAATGGGCTTGGCCCCAAATCCACATAAATCTACATACCACACATGACTATGCAAAATGAACCCCTACCCAACCTAGTGTCCATCCGCTACACAACCCCCGTATCCTGCCGCACACACCAGGGGATTACTAAATCGACCCTCTATCCGCTACACACCATCGAAGGGAGTCGCTGCAGTCAACTGTTCATCGCCCTTAATACGTGGCATAACCACCGGATAATGTGACAACGTAACCGAAAGAATCATATTGTGACATGAGTCACCGAAATATTGTGGTAAAACCACCGAAACACTGCCCCTTTTCATTATAACCCTTGTGCCCATGCAATATACAGAGTTATGTATGTAACATGCTATATGTTTATTTCATGCCATCTCGAAAATACTCATGCTTTCATGCAAGTGCTTGTAACCACTATCGACAAGGTTTTTAATGTAACGTACATACCTGAAGGAACGAACATATCAGACAACGTATGAAACGAATTACCATCATAATCAGAATAATAATATACAACATAATCAAGCTAACTAACCTCTAAGGGTATAACAGTAATTTTACCTACCAAGGGTATTTTCGTAAATTCGCACCTGCAATGGCCTTTCCGAAGGCCTAATGTCACCACTAGCGACTCAGCTACCATTTCCGGTCGTACCGGACGATTGGGCCTAAACCCCGATTTTGGCC